>JASAMZ010013063.1:0-29745 GCA_030248115.1 Linhomoeus sp. GSCO2_2 | reverse complement strand
CCGTCCAAATCGGATGAACCACGCGCGAGAAATCTTGGGTGGAAAAAGTTAGTCGGTAGCAGCTCCACTATAGCACTCCGCCCCTTTTGGGGTCGGAGTGCTAAAAATCGGTTTCTAAAAATTTAGATTTTGGGGTCGGTAGAAAGGCCGGGGTTGGAGATGGCTGATACTTAATCCAGTGGAATAATTTTGTTTCGCGCGCTACAGTAACCAATGCGCCGAAAACGCGAAGCGGCACTAATTTATTTCGTAAAAGGCTATGTTATGCTTGACGAAGAATCTTGTTGGCTGCTTGCTTGCGCTTTGTTAAACCAAGGTGCGAAAATCCGGCGCGATTTTGGAGCTTGTGACCGTCGCAAAATTTGCTGCCAATCTATCGAGATGGGTCCCTATCTCCCTCCCTTTCTGGGACTGAGGAGAGCACAGCTGATTGGAGGCATTGTAACTGCGTAGCTAGTGCCCCGCTCTTCCAATTCCCCAATCACCGTTTATGCGCATGCGCGCTGATTTGGTCCATGGCCGGAGGGCAATCAGCCCCACACACAGAGACGCGCGCCGCATAGGTAATAACGAGACACGACGACTACTGGCGCAGCCGGCGTCGCAATCAGCGCTCGCTTTTTTGGTTGGAGTCAGTCAGCAGTACGCCTGATTGGGGCCGCTTGTTGTCCCATTTGCCCCCCAGCCCCCTGCGCTGATTGGGCCCGAAAATCTCGCGGTGGTGGTGGCGATTCGCGACGGAATTCGCAATTCTCTCTCTCGTCTGTTGACACTTCTTTCCCCAACCAGCCGACATAAACGGCCCGCGGGGAAATTACACGCGCTCGCGCGCGCGCAGAAACGCACGTGCGTTAATTCGATTCGAAAGGCGGCGCCATCTCCATATCTCTCGCCTGCCCTTCAAAGGGACGGACCGCCCCTCTGACTGACTGACACAATCGCCTATAGGGGGAGAATCGAAAGCAGAACTGGCGCGAGGATAATTGGAAAATCCGCGCCCTTCCCCCTCCATTTCCCCCCTTCCCCTCTCGTCAAACATCGCTTAGAAGTGAGCTACATACATATAGGATGGCACCCCCCCCCCCCCACAATGGAGAGAGAGGGGGGGGCTTAGTTCCACCCAATTTCTGGGCGGGAAACGGACTCATAGGGACACAGGCGCGCCCTCTCGGCGCTATAATAACTTGGGCGCTGCCCAGAGGGCGAGATTGGAACAAGAGATAGCTTCCGGAAAGCCATCCATTTGAAGGGGGGAAGCCATTATTGCGATTTCGTCGTCGTCGTCGTCGTCGTCTCGAATTGTAAGTGGCCGGACCATTAGCGGCCGACGGTCGTTTGTCGCTACCGCCGCCGACCGATGCATTAGCTTCGGCTATCTCTCTTCGGGCGTGCGAGATTATTGCTGTCGGTTTGTTCCCCCACGATAACGACGACGACAACAACAACAAAGAGCGGATGTAACTACCTACACGATACGATTTTCCCCAAAGAAAATGCACACAGGCACGCATCAAAGGACAGACGACGACAACGTAACAGCCTTTGAAATGGGGCGATCCCAATGCGGGAGAATAAACTGCACACGCGGCACTCGCGCATTAATACATACGGTAAATGAGAATCGCTTGCCGGCAGACTAACGGACGGATTTGTGCACTGTATGTACGAATCAGGAAGGGAAATCGGTGTGCTTTGAGAGACTCAAGAAGGCAGGGAACGGTGTATTTGGCTCGCTGAATAGATCACTGGGGTCCTCTCAAGTGTGGGTATTTGCTGGCTCTGTGTATTTCCCTTCACAGTACATTCTGAGCTCTCATCTTGAAGACAGCATGGGCGCAGGGGACTCAAGCTGAAAGCGAGAAACGTCGAGAAGTACATAAAATTGCACTGCATTTGAAGACAAAATCTCCACACTGCTTAAAAATCTAGCCAGTAGCGCACAGATGATCAATTCCATTCAGCAAAGATCTGCGACTGCGAGTGTGTCGTAGTGTGTACGCAATCTCAAACTGATGGGCAACACCAAAATAGGTGCCTCATTTGTAAAGACGATGCCACTCACGAGCGAGCCGCCGCGCCTCACGTTAGACCGGTTAAGTACAAGTTGCGACCGTGTGCGCACTCAGACGAACAAGGCTACCGGTCAAACGCAAAACAAACACAATTAAACAGTTTCAAATAGTCGCAAGCGTAATACAACAAAGCTGCGACTCACTCGCTCTCACCTCGTCGAACTCGTCGAACTGCTGCAGGTTCTTCTTCAGCTGGGCGAGGTTGACGTTCTGGGCGATGGAGGAGAAGACGCACTTCTCCTGGAAGTGGTACTCGCACAACACCTTGCTCTCCGACAGGTAGAAGTTGTCGCCCACGCAGAACCTAGAATTAGTGAGCAGAAGTGTTAGTGGACTGGTCTCGTTTGAAGCTGTTTTGTTTGAATTTTAATTACTATGTACTCCATTCACAGCCGATGTTGAGATCACTTCAGCGGTTGGACACAGGAGGAATGGAGGGCACATGTACTGTAATATACAAACACGTGCCATTGCATACTTTTGTTTTGTCACACTAAAACAAGTTGTATTTTAGATTATATTAGTTTATTTATATTGTGGTTCATCTTCAATTCTGGGTTGATCTTTACTCGATCAATTCTGGTGTCATTCAGTTTGGTGACTCGTTTCAGCATCTAAAGTGTTCGTTTCGTTGCTTTTGTGTCTACATTCCCATTGGACTATCAAGTTCGTCCGCGGTGTGAATCTTCCACATATTCCCACCACACACCGATGCTGGCAGACGTGGCAGCAGAAGCAGTCGAGGTGGTAGACGTGGTCCTTGGCCCGCATGACCAGCTCGAAGGCCGGTATCTCCTTCTCGCAGGCGGCACAGACGCCTTTTCTGCCGAACAGGTTCAGATAGTCCTTGTGACAGAGGATCATACCCTCCTTGTAGTAGAGCTTCTGCCCTAACTCCCCCAGGCGGCAGTTGCAGGCGGCGCACTGAGATTAGGGATGCGGTAGACTTGTACTAAGGTGCAGTAGCCAGACGGTCACTTTTGGAGAATACGGTATCTTAGCCTCCACAGTAAGAGGCTACAGTAGACTAGCTCGTCAAAAGAATGATTCTGAATTCTAAGCTTGGAAGAACATGTTTTCCAATGGCACTTCTGTCAGTCTTGGCAGACTACTGCAGTTACAACAGCTTCTGCGCACAATTTCTGGCGACCAGTCTACAGTAATATGCAGAGCCCCAGTCTTGTCACCATACATCCTGGTACACTATTACTTTCACGGAGGGATGTTACTCTCCAAAACTAATTCCCTCGAAACAAATCAATCTTCTCAAAGCACTTCACTGTCACCCCTTTACGCATACCGTACACACCTTCAGACAATCCTCGTGCCAGTTCATGTCTATAGCCCTCAGCATGAATCTGTCCAGGATGGGTCGTCGACAGCCGCCGCACGAATTGTTGTTGTGGTTATTGTTGTTGTTATTGCTGTTCGTAGAGGGTACGGTAGCCGTTGAGCAGGGTGTGGCACTCGACGACGACGGCGCGTACATCGTCATCTTGGGCTCTGAAGTTGTGTTTTGTGGAGACTTTGACAGAGAGTTTAGGATTTTGGGTGTGACACAGTTATACGATACGCACAACTATGTATGAGACTTCGGCGCCACACAATTTTTGCCACCAAATGGCTTGTCTGCTGCAAACAAATTCTGCGAGCGCGGCGCGGCAATTCATTCGCTGTGGCGCTTTCACCCAGGACAATATATGGGGAAAAGTGTGTGTGTGTGTGTGCGCGAGGGGAAACCCAAAAGTGTTCCCCGACTAAGTGCACTTTGTTGGCACGCGACAATAAATGGCGGCACGCCACTGAACGAACGAACGAAGCAACTATAGGGGACTAATGGGCGCGCACAAAGTGGACCCCACTTACCTAGGGGGCGCGCTTTTTATGGCACGCGCTCAAAAGCGACGGCCGATTTTTCAAAAGGTGAGGAGAGAGGGGGAGTGTGGAGCTTTGGGCGGGGCTCTAAACACAAACGGCCGGCGGCGGCGCTAATGGGCCAATTATTGCGAGGCGAGTGGAGTGGGAACGCTGTCTCACTCCCGCTCAGCGGGAGGGTGAGAACGGAGGGAGCCATAAAGTCGATTGGGTGGGGTTTAGTGTTGCAGTAAGCCGCTCGAATGGCGCTATAACAAGGCGGCAGCTTGTAAGCCGCGCCCGGCGGCGCTCAAGCAGACTAGCGCCCCCTGGCGGACGGAGCGCGAAACACCGCGGCGCGGCGCAAAAACCGACGCATCCGGTCCATTTGACACCTCCGCGCGCGTAGCAGCGCAGCTCGCATTCGCGAAGTGCATTAGCGCGCGCGGGCATGTTTCCCGTCAACAAAGGAGGAAGAGAAGGGGAGGGGGCGCTAAAAGCCACGCCGCGATGAGTCACAGTGAATGTCCACTCACTTTTGGCCCTTCTGGCTTTCCGCATAGTCGTCGTCTTGACCGGCATAGCGACTCGGGAGGAAGTTTTTCTCTCGCCTCTCTTTCTTTGTCGTCTGTTGGGGCCAACGGCGCTATATAGGGCTCCTATCGCTTACAAATTGCGCGTCGCTCCGCGCGCGATACACTTTCACTCTTTCTGGCCGCTTATATCGCGCGGATGATTTACGCGACTGGGGGAAAGGGGGGGGAGGGGGGGTGGGGTGTGGGGAGGGGTCAGCCCGTTAGCCCGCGGCGAAACGACGTACGCGCAACCAGAAGAGAAGAGAGAACTTTCCCAGGCGCGCCCCACCCCCTCTGACTGACGAGTTGCGGAGTCGTAAAGACACACAGCGACGCAGCGGGGAGATAAGGAGAGGGAGGGTACTGACTAACTTAGTGGACCTGCGATACAGTAGGAGTTTCTAATAAGAAGCGCGGTCGAATGGGTACTGCAACATCTTGTTGGGTGTACGGTATTTGCTGCGTCTATTCTAAGGTCGAAGACACAAATTCAAGCTGTCGACATATCGAAGAGCGGCATTCACTTCATGGGCTACGGAACTACAATATCACTACCATAGCGCTGAACATGTGTTTATTCACTGGCTTCTGCACATTAGCAAATCGCGCAAAGTCGGGAAATCCTCGCCCAATTGTGCGGGTAGCCATTCTCAACTGCAATGGAATTGCGCGCCTATTAGAACGGATACTGTAGGTCCGATCGCGCCTCTGTTCTACTCGTTTCTCGAAGAGATCGTAAACAACACCAGACGAGACGAGCGAGGAGCAGACGACGACGATGATTATGATGAGAAAATTGGCTCCTCCCTCCACTCTCGAACCGGCCCGTGAGGATTGTTTTGTCCCGTCCATAGGTTTGGGTACCCTCCCTAGCTTTCTGTTGGCCCAACAAAGCACCCCCCCCCCCCATCCCCCCTGAAAGGGGGGGGGGATAATTAGCATACGTGTAAGCGCCAACCGGCCAGGGGGGGGGGGGTCGGGGGGGGTATAGGACCCCTCAGGGGGGGGGGGCCTGAGGCCCCTGGAGGGGGGGTCAAATGACCTAAAAATTTTGCCAAAAAAGTACCAAAAAATAAGAAAATTTTGCAAAAATAGGCCAAAAAGTGCCAAAAATCGCTTAATTTTGGTCAAAAACGTCCAAAATATAGCGCCGCAGGCGAAAATTTTGCTATTTTCAAGCGCCGCAGGCGAAATTTTTGCCATTTTTAAGCGCCGCAGGCGAAAATTTTTGAAATTCTAGGGGGGGGGGTATTTTGGGGAAGGCGGGAGGGGGGTACCTGGGGGGGGTATGGGGGGGGTACACTTTCGGCTAGGGGGGGGGGGCTTACCCCCCCCAAACCCCCCCCCGGTTACACGTATGATAATTAGCGGTTTCCTACCCTGGGGAGGGTGGCGGCCAGACAAAGGGGGAAGTTTGGAACGCGCACAGGTGCGGGCAAAACGCGAGCAGCGATGAATAGAGCAAGAAAGGAGAAGAAGACGTCGCCGGCCTTTGATGTGCACCGCCCCCCGCGGTGCGCGCATCACACGCATCACTCGCACAAGGGGAGACGCGCGCATCATTTAGGCATGCACGGCGATCGTTCGCCGGCCGGCGGCCTGTCAGCGGGGAAGTGACGGATCTGCCTGGGAACGAACCGCGACCGGCCAGAATTTGTCCATTCGCGCCTCCCCCAAGAAATGAGAGAAAGATATCTCTTTCTGTTCTGCATACAAAGTAGAAAGAGAGTGTTGGTTCTCCTTTCTCTTTGTTGTAGGAGCGTCGTATTTGCTGACGTGGGGAGAATAAAGGATGTTGCAGCGGATATTTGCGCACTATAGACTATCCCATCTAACCCGCCCCCCCCCCCTCCTGCTGGGTGACACCCAGCGGGGGGGGGGGGGGGGGGTGAAGGGCCCGATAAATAACCAACAAATCAGGGGGCGCACCGCGAACAAACACGCGTAGTAGGGGCAATTTTCTTCTCAGCACAGTAAGGTCGCGCATAGGGCTGGCTGGAATCACCGGTAATTTGGGTTCTGCGCGCCGATCAAAAAACCTCTGCCGCGCCGACACGTTTGCACACAAAGGGTGCCGCGAGACGAAGGGGATAATAAAGTGCGACATAAAGCACCTAGCGGGGAGTACTGCTGTATTGTGTTTAATACCAAATTGTGAAAGGTATGGAGATAAGACTGTGAACGGCGAGACAAACAATGAGAGGCAATTTGTAGCCTGCGGCGCTATCTGAGGCGCGCTCACGCCAACCGCCTTCAGTCCCACTGCAGTCGAAGTTTGCGCGGAATTTATAAATATCAATGCGTATTTTATGTTCGGGAATGCTACGGTAGCAAACGTGCGACATAAACCATCTCGTCGCGAGCCCCAAACTGGAATGGCGCGCAGTCTGCAACTCGGCGTGAGGGCGTTTTTTGGCGCGCGCTCTCGCCGACTGTGGCAATTTGTCTGCCAGCTGGCAGTCAGCGCTTTGATATCTAGAGAATAGTATCTTCCAAAAGCAAAACCGACCTCCCTCCTCGGCAGCTGTCACCGCCGCTGCTGCTGGCTGTAGTACGGTATTTTCGTCGCAGGATTTATGGCCGCTTTCCCGCTCCGATTCCGAATTATTCGCCGCCTTATCTCCGACAATCGTAGTCGTCGCAGCAGCCGCCGACTTCGATTCGGTGGTAGAAGCGGCGGCGGCTGTGGTGGTTTGACAGTCTGGAAAGCTCGCTAATCTACGCGATGTGAGCTCGTTGAGAGGGAATGTCTAGTCTGTGGAATCTGTAATCTGTACGACAGGGCAGCGCAATTTCGATTAAAAGCCTCGCCGCCGCTCTCTACATAGCTGGCCAAATAGAGGCGCGCCCCCAGACTTAATGAGATCGGCCGCCGCAGCACACAGTGGAACGCAAACACACAGCAGTCCAGAACTGACCTATGCGTACTGCGTAGGCACTCTGTTCGAATCACACAATGCAATCGACGGGTGGGGAACTAATTTTTCTCGCGCGCACCAACACTCATTTTCGAGCGGCGTCGTCCAATTAACTTGGCAATCACCACACGCGAAGCCTTTTGAGAATAAACGTCTCACGCAAAGATTAGAATACCCTCATTTCTTAGGATGCTGACGAAAGGTAATTACGTAGGAGGGTTTGTCTGCTAGAACTCATTTGTTGGAGAACGCACGCACGGGGAAACTAAGCGACCGTCTAAAACAGAATTTTTTCGTTATTATTGCGCGCCCACACGCGATCGACATTGTGATCGAATCAGACAATCTACAATGCTTTGCAAAAGGTCTTTTGTTTGCGGAATGTTGATTTACCTGTCAATGTAGCTCAGAGCGTTTGGCGCGCTTCCAACATACATTGTATTTAGCAATTGTTCACTGTCGATGTTGAGGTTAATCATACCTGTAACGCGCCCCCTCGGGGAAAGGGGGGGGGGGGGGGGGGGTGGGGAGGGATCCGGGTTGAGGTGCGATGGGCCAAATGGCCTAAGATTTAAAAAGTAAGGAATTCTTGCAAAAAATAGAGTAAAAGAGACAAAATCGCTTACTTCTTGTTAAAAACAGCCTGAATATATCGCCGCAGACAAAATTTTGCTTATATTTGCGCGTATCAGGCGAAAAGCATTGCATTTTTTTGGGATGAGGTAGGGGGCGGGGGGGGGGGGGCTTTCTGGCCAGGGGGCCTCCCCACCCCCCCCCCCCCCCCCGGGCCCCCACCGTTACAGGTATGACGTTAGGATTACCTGCGTAAGTCAAGACATCCAGCAAACAATTCAACACTCTCCACCAAAACACACTCTCAATCCATCGAAACTGACAGCTGGTTCCATTTGCGAGCCCACTGACCTGACAACGGCACTTTTGCGCGCAACATCTGTTCAATTTTGGAGAGCTAGGCATTCGCTCGCGCATTATGTACCTACCTAGTACCTACCTGCCTATTTGATCGACCGCTCGAGGGTGAGAACTGAGTGAGGAGCCACTCAATTTGATGAATTCTCTGACGTGCTGGGTAGGGGAGAAAGATACATACAGTGCGTACGTCAATTGTTGTTTGGAGGATGGGGGGGGGGGGGTTAAAAACAACTACTAATCAATTCTCGTAGAGCTGAATATGCAGATTATTTTATGTAAATACCTAGATAATATGAAGTAGACAATTGAGGTGCAAACAGATTTACTGAAATGTATGTACGTTAGCCCTGCCCCCCCCCCCTTCCCTTTAACACAAACAGCTATATACATTCTACACAGAATACTAATTGCACAGACTACATTAATTTATTGATGAATTCACCTAACCTTCCATCTCCTCCTCCTCTTCCTTCTCCTGCTTCAGCTCCTGTTCAAGCTCTGCCATTCTGAATTCTTTTGCCGTGAAATCGCCCAAATTCTAATAGATATTCCAGAACTGCAACCCCGCGAAAGGCACACACCAACTGTGTTGGTATGTGTGTGTATCCACTCCCCTTCTATAGCCCGGGGGCTTATGAAGCTTGCGGCATAAGCACTCCTCCCCTGAAGCAGCAACAGTGGAAACTGCATAGTATTATGCTCTGGATAGCTAGCGGTCTGCGGCTTTGGCCCCTGCGGAGGGCGCGCGCAGCTGTCGCGAAGGGGGGAGGAGTCAGACTATGGTGGGGGGGGGGGGGGGGGGGGTTCTCCACCTCCCCCCCCCCCCCAAACCGGGGGGGGGGGGGGGTGTGTGCAACAGGTGGCGCCATACAAGGTTCTCTGGTGCTGTTTTGACACAGCGACGACTTATTATGGATGGGAGGCTTCAGTCACTCACTCTCCTCACACACAGAGGTCAACAGTGGTACAGAGATGTGTAGTTGGCGCAGAAAGGTTGTACTGCGCTAATTAGCCGCGCGCCGCGATGTTCTAGCGCGTTCTGAGAAATAGGTAGCTAGTGAAAGTAGAGTTGGGCGTGGGGGGGGGGGGGGGAAGGCAGAATGGGGGCAGATGTACTATTTAGAATTTGGTTAATTAAATTGGCACCAAAATCCAATTCCCAGCCGATATTCGCGCCTGATATTGGGCACGCTCTTACGAATTATAACTTGTGGCCAGAGAACGCTGCGTTACCAGGTAAACGATGCGAAACTTCACAATATGGGCCTTTACCAAACAAGTGTCTATTCATACGGCGGATCCAATCACCACATAACCCAAACTTCGCTCGCTTACACATGCACCACCAAAACTGAAACGGATTGCTTTGCTGCACGTCAAATTTCGTCGTTTCTCCAGACTCGAGACGCCTTTGGATAGAAGGGTAGTCTAACTGTGGCCTGGAGATAATGGGGTGTCTGTCTGGCGCGAAAGCCGAAACCGGGCACTGCACACGAAAGAGACATATAAAAGCAATCCCTTTAAACGGGCCCCTCCTCTCCCCTTCCATAATGCGTTTGTGCGCGAGCGCGAAAATTAATGTCAAAACGAGCTGGGCGGGACAATCAGCCTTATTGAGTGGCTATGGCGCTTCGGGAGAAATGGATGGAGGGACGGCGGACGTGTATGTGTGTATGGCGCCTCTCTAATCAGTTCGAATGGAAGCGCACGCTAAGCAAATACCTACCGTAAACTTCTCGAATAAACATGTCGTTCGATGCGTTCTGTGCACAGCAGAGGCGTCCACACTCTGCCCTCTGATAACAAAGTACGTGATTTATCACAACCGCGAGTTACCTAAATTAGCGGCGAAACCCCCCCCCCCCACCCTCCAGTCATAATTCGTCTATAAGAATCATCTTTCCTAAATGTGCATTCTCTCCACGCACCCCCCCCCCCCCCCCTCATCGGTACGACACCTCCCCCCCCCCCCCCCCCCCCCCCCCCCCCGTCCTTCCCAATGAGCAAACGAGCATCCACCACAATTTGTTGTATTACATAATGTGTGTATATAATGTATAGGTACGTGTGTAATATACCCTTACCAATGTGTGCATGGGTGGGTACCTACATTAGGCCTAGCAATGTATCTAGACAGGCATTACAACGACGGTTCAAATTTTGATTGTCTCAACGTCAGTTCAGTTAACCTACTGATATGACAAAATTACTCAGTGTAATTACGCTAGGTTAATTGCTTAATGTTTACTAACCACAATTGTACTAAATTTAACATTGGTTATTCGAAGATTGACTCTGTACCTTATCAAGGTACATAAAGCGATGGTGGCCAAATCAGGGCGATTGCGGTTTGCGCCTCCTTCTCTTCCCGCCCGTCCATTGGTGTAAATAACGCCGCAGCTGATGGATTGAGGTCAGGCTTGTCGGGACGGTTTCCAAGTGAAAAAGCCTCGCATACGCGCGCGCGATCGTAATTAAAATTGGGCGATATATGGTGGTTCGGTAAGGTCGGTATGCTTGTGCGAATTCGGGGGCCTACTTTAGCCTTTCCGTGAGGCTACAGTACCCCTCAAGGGTGAAGCACATTGTACCTATCTTTGGTTGGGAGAAGAACGGGAAAGGGAAGGTGAAATTGATATCATGATTCGGATGTGAAGTCCGAATTTCCTCTACAACTGATTAAGTACGGAAATTGAATGGTTGGCCATTACAACGCACGTTGACTATGCGCTTTTATTCCAGTAGTGCGGATTGATGAATTCCAGTATTTGTTCCGGTAGTATTTCAATGCATTCGCAGAGTTAGTACGTGCAATACTCATGTGTGTACATGTCGTGCCGATGTCTAGCATCATGCGTCAAACGTGCGATAGATCCCACTGACGTCAAACCACAACAATAATGGGATCAGACTAATGGAACCATAAACAACATGATATTTTGCGCTGTCGTCTGCCTTTGACGCGACTGGCACGCCGGCCCCAAACCGTTCGTTCGCCACTCGTGTAAATTACAGGGCGTGCGCCATCCTCGGTAGATTACAGGGTGTCGTCGGCGGCTCATCCGCGATGTTCTCGTCAAACGTCGCGCGTCTTTGTCCGAGCGGCGGAACTTCCAGACAGCGGGAGTGACCTTTGCGCGCGCCCCCTGTCAAGTGACGGACAAATCGCAGTCGAGGCGAGCGAGTGATTATTCGCGCCCGCGGGCCAACTCGCTACGCTACGCGCAGAGGAGGCGGAAACGGCGCGCCGCTTGATTTACACCCAGTCACGACCCCTCGTATAAAACCGCGCGAGAAGGGGAAACTCGAAAAAATCTTCGCGCGTCCGCCGTCAGAAGGAAGAAGAGAGAGATTCTGTTGATGAGAGATGGACGGAATTTGGCTGGCGATCGCATGTTTGATTGCGTTAGCGAGTGATAGCAAGCTGGCGTATGGAGTGGCAATCGACAATGGAATTGCCGGTAAGCGAATTATGCCGAAGTTTAGTACTTTGTCATTCGCCAAGGAAATCCAGAATAGAACTATTAATCAAATTATTTCGGCCGATAAGGCAAAGCTGAACTACATATAGGTACAGCAACACCAAAACAACATGACAACATTTATCGTGGTTTACTGTAGTGTTCGTGCGGGATCCCGAAAACGGGATCCCGACCCATTTTCCCAGTCCCGATCCCGATCCCGATCTCGCAAATTCAAAAATCGCAATCCCAATCCCGATCCCGATCCCGCACTTTGAGAAACGCCAATCCCGATCCCGATCCCGATTGGGAGATTCAGAAAACGGGATCCCGCGTCTCCAAAATAGACCCGAAATTCTTGGCTAATTTTGTCCAAAATATGATTGTTTTGGCTATTCTAAAGCCAATTAGTCGTGCGAAACGCTCGTTTTAGGCGTTCTTTCCATGTGTGTAAGCATGGAAGCATGCTTGTACATAAACATAGCCAAGCTTGCCTCGATTCCAGTCCCGATTTTTCGAAAATCGTAAATCCCGATTCTGATCCCGATCCCGCAAATTCAAAAATCAAAATCCCGATCCCGATCCCGCACTTCGAGAAGCGCCAATCCCGATCCCGATCCCGATCCCGACAAAACGCAAATCACGAACTCTAGTTTACTGGCGTACGTAGCTGAATACAATGTCTTTCTGAACCTTTCCGTTAACTCACTTAACGACGAATGGTACTTTGGTTCAGTGCGCTGCAAACTGTATGTGTAGTAATGCGCACTTTCGGTAACATTTCCGTTCAGTCACTTTGGCGAGTGATACTTCAGCGTGCCCAAACTGTATGTACGGTATGTCGTAAGGCACATGCTAATCTCTACACACAGGCGGCCCTCAAATCCTCTGCGGCCCGTCGTCCATGACGTTGGAATTCGTGCCAGAAAACAACTTCGTCGGACGCGTCTACGTCAAAGGGCGACACGACGAGAGCGACTGTCGCGTGGATGGAGAGACCACTATGGAACTTCCGTTCGAGACCTGCGGAGTCAAGCGGGACCGCAGCGTTTGTATTTGTACTTCGTTGTTTGACGAACTGTGGAATGACGCGAAGATTTAGTTGGCTCAATTTGACTTGATTAATTTGGCTTGATTTGATTTAGTTTAATTTGTTTTAAGTGAATTTGATGTAACTTGATTCAATTCGATTTGATTTGGTTCGATTTATTATAATTTAATTTACATTTAATTTAATTTAATTTAATTTAATTTAATTTAATTTAATTTAATTTAATTTAATTTAATTTATTTTAATTTGATTTAATTTATTTAATGTAATGTAATTTAATTTAATTTAATTTAATTTAATTTAATTTAATTTAATTTAATTTAATTTAATTTAATTTAATTTAATTTAATTTAATTTAATTTAATTTAATTTAATTTAATTTAATTTAATTTAATTTAATTTAATTTAATTTAATCTACTTTCGTTTGATTTTATTTCATCTACTTTTCTTTGATTTTATTTGATTTAGATTAATTTACTTCAGTTTTATTTATTTTGATGTAATTAATTCAATTCAACTTGACTCAATTTAGTTTGATTTATTTTAATTTACTCTTATCTAAGTTAATTTAATTTAATTTAATCTACTTTCATTTGATTCAATCTAATCCCATGATTTAACTTAATTCAATGTGATCTGATTTAATCTAATTATATTTTATTTCACGCGTTCTACTCTTAATTTAATTTGTTTGTTTATCTTTTGTCGTTTTGTTTTAGCCTAATTTACTTTAGCCATTTTTACTAAATTTGATTAAGCGAATTTAATTCATTTAATTAATATTTTTCTTTTATTTTCTATGTTTTATTTCATCTATGTTTTTTCATTCTAGGTATATCACTTGTCTTGTTTTCTTTGCTTTTCTACCATTCAATCTGTTTTGTTTTTTTTACTCCTACTCATTTTCTTTCTATTGTATTCAATTTTTTCCCTAATTGAATTTATTTTCTACGCGCATTCAGCTGAATCCGAAAGGCGTATTCGTGAGTGCCGTCGTCGTCATCTCATTCCACCCTCTGTTCCTGACCAAAATCGACCGCGCCATTAGAATACAGTGCTTCTATATGGAAGCGGACAAAACCGTCTCTACAGAACTGGAAGTCAGGTGTGCAAAAGTACTAAATATTAAAAAAATATTAGTACTACATCATTCTTATTGTAAATATTTGTATTGAATTTCAGCATGCTGACAACCATGTTTCAAACGCAAGTTGTGCAAATGCCAGTCTGCAGATACGAAATTAGGGACGGAGGGCCGGAGGGGGATATTTTGCGCTTTTCCACAGTGGGAAAACGGGCCTATCACATGTGGATCTGTGACAGTGAAGCGGGTAAGCATCGAGAAATTGTGGTTTCCTTCTCTTCAATTTACAGCATGCAGCATTTGTCAATATTTGACAAAAATTAGATTAAGTATTGCTCTTGACGATTTGGCCTTTACAGGCTGCAATATTTCGTACTTCGAAAGAAGCATACGGCAAATAATTTTAAGGTGTTGTAGTCTAATTCTTAAAACATTAACAAATTTTTTAAGGTTAAACATAGACTAATGAATACCACTCCTCGTGAATTTGGACATAGGTACATATATTGTGGAGAATTTTGAAAGAACTTGACTGCTGTAATCTGATCATTTTGCTGAGACATTACCATATCAAGCCACGTAGGTAGGTACATACATAGATTCATCAGTAGCGCAAAGTCGAAATACAGAATCGGAACCTTCACAATTTTGCTCAGACGACACCTTTTGCATGACCGTCCATAGCTGCTGGGTGGACGACGGAGCTGGCGACCGCCATCTTCTAATCGATGAAAATGGGTACTGTAAGCCGGAAACTAAAAATTTGCTTAATTTCAAGTTGGATCTATGCCAGGTGCGCGGTGGACGGATTTCTATTGGGAAACATCGAGTACTTGGACGCTCTAACGGCCGGCAAAGAGGCTCACGTGTTCAAGTATACCGATAGGCCGAATTTGTTCTTCGATTGTCAGATTTCGATCATGGTCAAAGATCCGGGACTTCCCTGCCTGGTAGGGCTAAAGAGGGAGACGACGACGACGACGACGACGACGACGACGACGACGACGACGACGACGACGACGACGACGACGACGACGACGACGACGACGACGACGACGACGACGACGACGACGACGACGACGACGACGACGACGACGACGACGACGACGACGACGACGACGACGACGACGACGACGACGACGACGACGACGACGACGACGACGACGACGACGACGACGACGACGACGACGACTACAACACAGCATTCAAACAAATCCCTCGCCACATTCAGAGGCCCGTTTGTCCCATCACTCGGAATCGGCGCCAGAAGAGAAGCGTCGTTCTCGAGCGCGAAGGGGCCCTTGACGCTGACAACCATCTGAACTGCGACCAGCCCTGGAACAGCTGCGTCGACGTCGGCTCTAGACTGGCCGTCCTGCCCATCGCTGCGGAGAGTGAGGAGGAGGAGACAGAGCACTCTGCTCTCGTGAAACTGAGAAAGGGAAGGAGAAACAACAACCACAGCGGATGGAGAGGTGGGCTGTGGAGCGAGTTGTGCATTCACTCATTGAGACACTCAACACGTCAAGCTGGATAATGCGCTCAGGCTTTGATGCAAGAAGAGCTGCTTTCACTGCCTCGCCTCGAGGTCCTCGACTATGAATTCGCATATAGGGCTAGTAAGACAAAGGTGTTTGCTCTGAGAGGACTGGACTGCTATATAATAAACTAGCCGTTCCTTCCCGTTGCAGAAGAATTCCTGAGATCTGAATATCATGGAATGTAGTCGTCAATGGCCGTAATGTCCTGTTGCATGATCTGTCCTGTTCAAGGTCTGTCCGTTGCAAGGTCTGTCCCGTTGTGAGCCAACGGCGCTGGTCGCCTCGCACGCGCGCCGCAACGTCCGCCCTGTTCATTGTCAAGGTCTGACCTGTTGCAAGATTTGCCCTGTTGAAGGGTCTGTCCTATTCCAGGGTTTGTCCTGTTGCAAGGCCTGTCCTGTTGCAAGGCCTGTCCTGTTGCAAGATCTGTCCTGTTGCAAGATTTGCCCTGTTTTAAGATCTGTCCTGTTGCAAGATCTGTCCTGTTGCAAGATTTGCCCTGTTGTAAGATCTGTCCTGTTGCAAGATCTGTCCTGTTGCAGGGTCTGTCCTGTTGCAAGATCTGTCCTGTTGCAAGATTTGCCCTGTTGTAAGATCTGTCCTGTTGCAAGATCTGTCCTGTTGCAGGGTCTGTCCTGTTGCAAGATCTGTCCTGTTGCAAGGTCTGTCCTGTTGCAAGATCTGTCCTGTTGCACGATCTGTCCTGTTGCAAGATCTGTCCTGCTGCAAGGACTGTCCTGTTGCAAAATCTGTCCTGTTGCAAGGTCGCAAAATCTGTCCTGTTGCAAAATCTGTCCTGTTGCAACATTTGTCCTGTTGCAAGATTTGTCCTGTTGCAAAATCTGTCCTGTTGCAAGGTCTGTCCTGTTGCACGATCTGTCCTGTTGCAAGATCTGTCCTGTTGCAAGGACTGTCCTGATGCAAAATCTGTCCTGTTGCAAGGTCTGTCCTGTTGCAAAATCTGTCCTGTTGCAAAATCTGTCCTGTTGCAAGGTCTGTCCTGTTGCACGATCTGTCCTGTTGCAAGATGTGTCCTGTTGCAAGATCTGTCCTGTTGCAAGATTTGCCCTGTTGTAAGATCTGGCCTGTTGCAAGATCTGTCCTGTTGCAGGGTCTGTCCTGTTGCAAGATCTGTCCTGTTGCAGGGTCTGCCCTGTTGCAGGGTCTGTCCTGTTGCAAGATGTGTCCTGTTGCACGACCTGTCCTGTTGCAAGATGTGTCCTGTTGCAAGATCTGTCCTGTTGCAAGATTTGCCCTGTTGCAAGATCTGTCCTGTTGCAAGATCTGTCCTGTTGCAGGGTCTGTCCTGTTGCAAGATCTGTCCTGTTGCAAGATCTGTCCTGTTGCAAGATCTGTCCTGTTGCACGATCTGTCCTGTTGCAAGATCTGTCCTGTTGCAAGGTCTGTCCTGTTGCAAAATCAGCCCTGTTGCAAGGTCTGTCCTGTTGCAAAATCTGTCCTGTTGCTAGCGATGCATATAAAAACTCCGAGTTACGAAACTAAAAACTAAACTAAACTAATTTTGGAGTTTTTTACCAACTAGCTGTTAAAAAACTCACAAAAATTAACTAATTTTGGGTTAGTTTTTTAACTGCAGTTAAAAAAGTAACTAGAGCCAGCCAGTTTTGTAACAGTTTTTCAATTATATCGCACTAGAAAGGTGCTTTTGACTGATTATGACCATCAGAACTGTCAGTAATTCTCCAAAATTTGTCTGAAACTTGTCTCACTATCACCAAGCCACCTCCGACATAGGCCAAATCGGCCACGTAAATGGTTTTTCAGGAATGACAAGACTCAATTTGCAGACTTTGTGACTGAAACACTGCAGTTCAAAAACTAATTTTTAACTGCTCAGTTAAAAAACTAGTTTTTGATTAAAAAATTAACTCAGGTGCAGTTTTTTAACCAGGTAAAAAACAAAAAGTAACTCAGCTCCAGTTTTTTAACTAGGTAAAAAACAAAAATTAACTCAGGATTAGTTTTTATATGCATCGCTACCTGTTGCAAGATTTGTCCTGTTGCAAGATTTGTCCTGTTGCAAAATCTGTCCTGTTGCAAGATTTGTCCTGTTGCAAAATCTGTCCTGCTGCAAGATTTGTCCTGCTGCAAGATTTGTCCTGTTGCAAGATTTGTACTGTCGCAAAATCTGTCCTGTTGCAAAATCTGTCCTGTTGCAAGGTCTGTGCTATTGCAAGATGTGTCCTGTTGCAAAATCTGTCCTGTTGCAGAAGGTCTGTCCTGTTGCGAGCCAATAGCGCTGGTCGCCTCGCGCGAGCATCCTGTTGCAACGTCTGTACTGTTGCAGCGTCCTGTTGCAGAAAGTCTGTCCTGTTGCAAGCTAATGGCGCTGACTGCCTCACGAACGCGCCGTACAAAGCGGCGCGCAAAAATGCTAGAGAGCGGGCCGATTGTCCTGTTGCAAGATCTGTCCTGTTGCAAGCGAAATAGTCGCTGAAGCGGCTTGAATTGCCTGCGCGAGCATTGTCGTACTGTTCGGCTCTGTTGAATTGCACATTGCAAGGTTCTCTGCTGTACTGCGCACTGCCGCACTGTTCGCTTTTGCAAGGCTCTGCTACCGTGCATTGCCGTACTGTTCAGGCAAAGCCTGCGTTGAAGGCAGGCAGCAACAGGCGACGCTGGCCGTGCAGCGATTGATTCTCTGCGGCCGATCGATCGAAGCGAGCGAGCTTCTCTGCGGGACGCCGCTGGCGTCCTGCTGGCTTCCTAGCGCGTGCGTGCTGAAGCTTGGCGTGGCGAAGTGCTAGCGAGGCAAGCGCATGCTGAAGCGTCGCGTGGCGAAGTGCTAGGAAGGCAAGCGTACTCAGACGGACGGACGGACGGACGGACGGACAAAACACCTAGCTGGCATAGTAATGTAGACTAGTGCCTTTAGCCCATAGGTGATACTCTATAGTCCATAACAGACTGCTTGCTGTAGCTTATTGCAACATGCAACGGTCCATTGCCCACAGGTACCTACATGCAGCGATTCATGCCCCACAGCCACTGGTCAGACATGCAATGATCCATGGGCTATAGCCATCAGCCACTACTTAGAACACTGTTCAAAGCATGAAACTCTCCATGGCCACCCACTGGTCAGAAGATGCAGTGATCGTTCGTTCGCGGCTGATGGCGACTTTCTGTGCGGTTGGCTGCTTGCTGATGTTCTCAAGCATATTTGAATGAGACCGATCGCTCCTCACCACTGCTCGCAAGTTCGATGACCATTCGATCGTTCGTTTGTGCTGATGGCAACTGTTCTGTGCGGTTGACCACTTGCCGCTGACGTTCTCAAGCACAGTTGAATGAAACAAATTGCTCACCACCACTGCTCGCAAGTCTGATGACCATTCGATTGTTCGTTCGCGGCTGATGGCAACTGCTCTGTGCGGTTGACCACTTGCCGACGTTCGCAAGCACATTTGAATGAAACAGATTGCTCACCACTGCTGCTCGCAAGTCTGATGACCAATCGATTGTTTGTTCGCGGCTGATGACCAAGCGAAGTCTGCGGCGCGCTGTTCTGTGCGGTTGATCGCTTGCCAATGACGTTATCAAGCGTGATTGAATGATTCAAACCTTTTGGGGGTCAAGACGACTGACGGAATGGCGAAACAAAAGTTGTCAAAGCAAAAAAACATCGGCAAAAGCAATGCGCCTGTTCGGGGATTGATCCACAGACCTCCAGATTCATAGGCCGACACCTTAACCGCTGAGCTATTGTTCTTTCATTTACCTTATTGCCTGGACGCTTATAAGAGCGTCATTTGACTGCCCGCCACTATAATGTATAGCATACTGTATTCACGCACACAATGTGCTTAGGTACAGTACTTTCTGAATAGACAAATTTTAAAAATTAGGAATTTTGCAATTTGCGAAAGTTTTGAAATAGGAGGGGATTCCTTCCAGTCCACGATGGTCAGTTTAAGCCAAAGATCTCCAGGATTCGTCAACTGTGGCAAGAGAAAATGGCCGGACAAACAGACACACAGACTCTATGCCGCTTAGTATATAGGACTAGTGCCTTTAGCCCATAGGTGATACTGCATATCTATAGCTGAACACCTATGAAAACAGGGCCATTTGTATCGATCCATGGAAATCAGCCACTGCTCACAACATGTATTGGCCTATGGTCCACAGCCAATGCTCACAACAGCCCATAGGAGATTCAGATAGATCTAAAGTCATTTGACACTGTGCCTCTGTCAGTGCCTGCTTTTAGGGTTGCACCAGCTCCCATGCCTCAGAATACACTGAAGCTAACACATGGATGCTTGCATTTAGCCCTTAGGAGATTTCAGATAGATCTAATGCCTTCTGACACTGTGCCCCTGCCAGTGCCTGCATTTACTATTGCGCCCGCTCCTGTGCCTTTGATTACACTGAACTTTGCATATATGTGCTTGTGTTTAGCCCATAAGAGGTTTCAGATAGATCAAAAGTCTTTTGACACTGCGCCCTTGCCAGTGCCTGCATTTATCATCGAACCTGTTTCCGTGCCTCTGAATACACTGAAGCTAACACATGGATGCTTGTGTTTAGCCCTGAGGAGATTTCAGATAGAGCTAATGTCTTCTGGCACTGTGCCGCTGCCAATGCCTGCATTTACCTTGCACCTGTTCCCGTGCCTCCAAATACCTGTAGGAGTCTCACGGCGACAGCTCTGGAGCCAATGGTGACACGACAGTGCGAAATTTTCACGAAAATGACCAGTAGGCACTCTTTAGTGCTCAGAATGTACTGTGCAGTTGATATTTTCGTGAATTTTGTGGAATTTAGTAATCTGCAAAAGTTTTAAAATAGGAGGGGATTCCTTCCAGCCCACGACGGTCAGTTTAAGCTATAGATCTCCAGGATCCGTCAACTGTGTCAAGAGAAAATGGCCGGACAAACAGACAGACAGACACACACACACACACACAGACTCTATGGCGCTTAGTATATAGGATATAAAGCATGTTTGTCGCGTCGTCGACTCTTAGTACTACTCTTAGTACTAAATCGACCCTATGCGCGGCTTCAACTTGCGATTTAGTTGTGGCTTGATTCAGCTTGCGTGTACTCAATTTAGCCAGACTACCGTATACTGGTCTGAAGCTTGACGCAAGTAATCGGTTTCATAACTTCAATAGTTCCTATTCCATTCTTCAGCCTCCTCCTATCCCGACAATGGGCGTTCAAAGTTCACCACCCTATTCGATCAGCAAGAGTACTGCCTGTCCAATCACGATCTTAGCTATGTTCTAGCGTTTCTCGTAGTGTGTTGTGCCATTATGACATTCGCTCTGATATGCTCCAAGTCCAATAAAAGACGAGTCATTAAAGTTCTGCCGCCTGAGATGGTGCTGGATTTGGAGGAGCCAAAAATATGAAATCTTGCGCAATCTTCGGGGATTTTGAAGTGATCTGAGCAGTTCTGGCGAAGTGCAATAGAAATACTCATCGAATTACGCTGGTTTTATTGGCGCGATGTGGTGATATTGGAGAGTACTCCGCTTTAGGTGTGGGTGTGCATTGTATACTGTAATCGGGGTTACTGTAGCAGGACTCTATCGAGATTTGCGTCACATTTTGGATGAAAACCGCCGATTTCTTTTAAAGCGACAACGAAACCTCCACAGCGAAAAAATTATGGCTTAGAGCTGCACAGGCGATGCTACCGTATTTCTCGAACTACAGTACCCACAGAGCAACCCGAACCGTACAGAAATTCAGCGCAAAGAAACTTCCGACCGCGTAAAATCTAGAAAAAAGGTTCCACTCCTGACAAAAGAACCAATCGTCACGCTGCGTACCACAAATAGAACACGCTTGATACAGGGTATACTACAGCGATTCGAACCAAATACACAAAGTAGTTTACTTACACTATTTTTTACATTTGCTCGTCGTCAAAATCGAACGCGTCATTCTGCTTTTTCTTCTGAATGGCAGCACTGTCGCCGCACTCTTTCAGCTGCTTACCAGCCTCGGCTAGAACTCTCTCCTAAGGCCCGTTTAGCAGAATCAAAGGACAATTAAAAAAGTGACGCGCGTCGGCAAAGGATGGGAAGCAGAGGTGGGAGTGAGGGGAGGGAGGAAGAGAGGGAGGGGAGTGACGGGGAGGGGGGAGGGAGAGAGGAAGCGTGGGAGGGGAGGGGAGGGGGGTGGGGGAGTGAGGGGAGGGAGGAAGAGAGGGAGGGAATGATGAGTAATAGGGGGGGGGGGGGGAGGATGGGGGGAGGGAGGAAGGGGGGGGGGGGGAAGGAGGGAGGGAAGGGTCCTCATCCCTTCCCTTACACCGACGCGCGACCACACAATCAACAGATTCTGCCAAGCAGGCGCTCCTGGTCGTGTCTCTGTCTGTTGTAGTCGATGACCTTCTCCAGTTTCTCCTTCATTCTCTGCAGATGGCTCAAATCCTTGGCCCGCGGCACCTCCACCGGAATCTGACTCGAGCCTGGGCAGAACTCGCTGGGACTGCTCTCGTCTTGTTGCAGCAGGGAGAGCTGAGGAGAAAAGGGGGGTCATAGGTGCGATTTGAGGGGGGGGGGCAAGGGGGGGGGGTCACCCACTCACGTAACCAAAGCCGACTAGAATAAAATTGTAGTTATCCCCCCCCCCCCCCCCCCCCCCCCCCCCCCCCACGAGACCTCAACTCAACTGAGATGCTAGTAGTTATCCATCTTTCCGTGACGAGTCAATAGGGAGAATGAGGAAATGTGCCCAAATCGAAAAAAAACTTCTAGTCATTTTGATTTTCTGGTCATAAACCATTTTCTAGTCATTTTGATACACTTTGGACGAAAATTACGCGACAGACTTCGACGCCTTTCGCCGTTCTGTTCTCCTCTTTGGAACCCTTCAAGAACTCGATTCTAGTCTCCAGTAAAAAGCCTACAAATTCCGTATTTTCATCCCGCCCTATACAATACTCCTCCAAAATTTCAAATCCGCGCCCCTACCGTAGCCGAGACGATGTCGCTGCCGCTGTCGTCGAGTTTGCCGCCGCTGGTGGGCGTGCCAGTGTCAGTGCCTTCGTTCAGGCGCGTCTGCTTGGGATTAGTGCCCGTTTTCAGTACGATAGGGCTGCCTTTGGCCGAGAACACCATCTCGTTCCGTCTCAGGAAGTGCCGCGTCGCCGTCATGGGTCTGCCGTGGTGGAATTTGGGTGGAATTTGTGAAATTTGGGCGAGAAATTGAGAAAATGTGACATTTTGAGGCACTATATGAAGTGAGAATGCTACGGTATTTGGGGAGGGGCAGTCGCCCCTCCACCCACTCGCCCGCAAAACAGGAATCTACGCACTACAGTATCTATCACACTGCAGCCGATATTCGCGCCTCCCGATCACCTTTCGTCTAGGCACAATACATTTTTAAAAGATTAGAAAACTTAATTCAAAATCGACCCACTTCGGAGTGATGTATTTTCCCGTGCCGGTAGCAATCGTCCCGACGCCCCCAATGGCCGCTGTAGTGGGATTCACAACGGCCGGCGTGTGAGGCACTGCCGCGGCCCTAAAATCGCACAACTTTTGCGCATTTTTTCTACACGGCGTTTTCCTGGGGAACAGTTCTTAGGCAGAACAGTGTCGGCTTCTGTGAATACGTCATTTCTCGCACACCTACCTTTTCATACCTTGAGGATGCGTTTCACTTTCTGGAGAAATAAAATTTGATGCAATTCTCTCCACACACCGAAACACACAGCACCGTATTCTGACGTTGTTGCAAATGCAACTTGCAAATGTGTCTCGTAACTGTTCCAAAAAAAATTGAAATTTTTCCACTCAAACAAACCCTTACTTTTTCCTGGGCGCTCTCTTTTTCGGCGGAGGGAAGGCGGGAGGCGGCATAGCCACTGAAATGTCCAGATTCTCCTGCGCGATTTTGTCCACGTCGCCCTCGCAAGCTGCAGGTTATATTTCAAAGAAATTGAAAAAAAATTTGTAAAATAAGAGATGAAATCGCTACTCACCCACAAAGTCGACCATCTTCATGTCCAGAATGTGCTGGAATGAATGGATTGCGTGCAAAATTAGTCACTGGTTGCAACAAGTAGATGCGCAAAAATGTAACACCTTCGGAATCTTCAGCTTTTCTCGGTTGAAATAGGCGTTCAGTCGACTCAGCTCGTTCTCTTCCATCAGTTTCAGTTCCTGGAGGCGCGCGTCGACTGAAATCGACGCAAAATCTAATTATTTCTAGCATAGGTGGGATCCAGAATTGGGCCAAGGCCAAGGGGGGGAGGGTCTTTGGAGTCTTGGGGGGGGGGGGGGGGTCCCGGATCAGGAATCCGTTTCCTGATCGGCTCAAAATGGAGGGGGGAGGGAAGGGGTAGACAAATGTACCTAAAAAGTGCCAAAAATTAGCTATTTTTGCTCTATTATGATGCAAATTTCATAGAAAATGGCCAAAAATACGCAAAAAATAGCGCCGCAGGCGAAAATGGGTAGCGGGGTTGGTCTGCGGTGAAAATTTCTAGTGGGGCATAGGTGCAGGCCACCCGGAGGCCAGGGGGGGGTTCTAGTTAAGGAAAATTTTTGAGAGGGGGGGGGGGGGTCCCGGGACCAGTGAACAGCTTTTTAGAATGGCCAAAAATACGCTAAAAATCGCCTTAATTTGGTCAAAAAGACGCTCATTTGTGCATGAATAGACGAAATATAGCGCCGCAGGCAAAAATTTGGACAAAATAGGACCAAAAACTACCAAAAATACAAGAAAATTTCTGAAATTTTCGGATTTTTTATTTTTTTCCCGAATTTCGGATGCCGGGGGGGAGTATCAGTGAAAAGTTCACTAGAGGCCAGGGCCAGAGGGGGGGGGGGGTCCCCCCCCCCCCCCCCGTCCCCCCGCCTGCACCTATGGGGGGGGGGGGTATCCGAAAATTCCGTCCGGATGGCCAAGGCTAGGGGGGTGGGGGGGGGGGGGTAACCCCCTATCCCCCCCAATCGCACCTATCCCCTTGGTTCCCGTTCCCTACTTTGGCTTATAAATGGGAGTGGTCGATGGCTGATCCCGATTGTCATAGGTGCAGGCCACCCGGAGGCCAGGGGGGGGTTCTAGTTAACCCATTACACAAAGAACGGGACGCTCCGTCCCGTTCTCCAGGGCCGGAGAACACTGGAGAACGCAAAAATAGTAACCCGTTACTCCGCACTCCGATTTCGCGCTACAGAGCAGCTAGAGCGCTAATTCCACTTGCAGCGTGTTCGTCTCACCGAGGCGAGTACAACGGTACCACATTCGAGCAGCTTGGACAAGCGGATGGCCGGGAATCGCCGATGCCAGGAGCTGAGGTACTCCGCACTTCCGATTTCGCGCTACAGAGCAGCTAGAGCGCTAATTCCACTTGCAGCGTGTTCGTCTCACCGAGGCGAGTACAATGGTACCTCACTTGAGCAGCTTGGACAATCGGACGGCCGGGACAGCTGAGGAGGGCCACCTAAGTAACATGTTATGATCTGACAAAACTTGGCGACTGCGCCAGCGTGTGGGACGTACTCTTTTGTGCTCATAGATATCTGTGATTGTACAGCGATGCTTTGCTGCAGATTCAAACCTGAGGAGACAGTTGGGGTGTAACGTGTTACTCCACGGCTTCCTCTACACACGAACGCGCACTACTCCATACCGCCGTACGAATTACTATACATACGTAGCGCGAATATGCACGCGACCAACAGCGACTATACACTTTGAGTGGCGCGTAGAAGAGCACCAACGAATTGCGAATTTATTGAAAGACACGCTGGACCCGCCAAATGAAAGAAAAGACTGAGGAGAAGATGTACGAAAGAAAAGACGAAAAGAAAAGATGTAGATCGGATGCGCGCTTCAACTCGAGCATGAGAATGCGGTGTTATCCCGCCACGTCAGCGAACATCGAGAGGGCAGTGGAAGGAGGGGGACTAGGGTAGGTAACATGTTACTCTATACTGGGTAGCGGATCTCCCATTCGCACACGGGACAGGCGATGGGACGGGTGTCGCGACCCCACGGGTCGGGGTTGACGAGCTTGGCCAGGGTCTTGAAGCAGCGGGTGTGGACGACGTGCGAGCAGGGCGTGCGCATGGCGTGAGGCGCGGTGGAATCCATTTCGTGACAGCACACCGGGCACGTCGTCTCATCTTGTTGCTTCTTCCTCCAGAGCAGCCCCTTGTGGAATGCGGCTTTCTCCTTCTCGAACTGGTGCTTCTCCCACGCCTTCTTCTGCTCTCGCCACGACTTGTCATGCGCGAAACGCTTCACTTCGTCTGCAATGTTGGTCTCATCGAGCCGATCATAATCATAACGTGTTACTAATCACATACCGGCCATGAAGTTGACCAGATGAGGTGGCAGAATGTCCGCGTGTTTGTTTTGGACTTGCTGCTCCACCAGCTCGCGAATGCGCGCATTCTGGATTGCGAGGCCCTCCTCTGGGGAATGTTACATCTCATTTGTTCCGCGTAACTATTACACAGAAAAGATAACTTGTTAGTGATCTCACCACAAAATTTGGCCACTTCGTAACGGCTGATGAGCTCGAGGTGGGCATTTTCTTTCCTGGCCTGTTCCGCAAGACGGCGCTGGAAGTCGGCTATCTCGCGTTTCTCTTGATCCCTCGCCGACATCTCAGCTGCCACTTCAGCACTGTAACAACGGTAAACAGTAACTGGTTAGTCAATTCCCTGAAGCTGCAAACTTTTCGGATCTTTACAATGGCTCGGCCAGGCCGCAGATCAGGTTGCGCCTGAAGTAGCTCCACCATTGGGGACTGGGCTTGGTGCTTCGAAGGAATAGCGATCTCGTCACCCAGCTGCTGACCGCGGCATGGACTTCGCTCTGATTGGCTGGGTCCTTCCACTGTTCTTGGCGTCTCAACAGTTCCTCCATTCTGCGTTCTGCCAGAAGAAAGCTCAAAGAAAGCTCAAATGAAAAGGAAAGGGCGATGCAGGGGGATGTAAAAGGGGCCCGTTTTTTACGGGTTCGATCGGCAGCAAGTCAGAATTGATTTCAAGACCGCAGAATAAACGTTCTTGTTTGCACTTTTCAAAGTGACACAGTAGCACTTACGACCGAAGAGTGCGCCTTACGCCGACAATACTTTGTACATCGCTATTAGCGGATAACAAGTTACCAAACGACTTCTTTGGATAACTCGTTACCAACTGTTTTCATCTCATTACAGTACGGAGAGTGCAAGGTGGTGTGGGTATCCTTCATACTAACTGAACTCCTGCGTACGAGCAGCTAGACAGGCTTCCAGTCCTGTTGCTGTACATGTTTGATTTGCACTGCCGACAAGAGGCGTTCATCAAAACTCGTGCAGTGGTGCTAGACAGAGAAACGGTCCCTCGGATACGCACCACTGCGTTTTCCAGTTGGTTTTTTAGGGTCCCGACTTAGTTTTCTCTATCAGCAAGGAGATGCGCGAGCACACGTACGAGTGTACGGCGAAACACATTCGACACGGGTTTGTCATTTCACCGGCGACAGGCGCGACACAGGCACAACGACAACACGACATCAACATTACCATTCCTTACTCTACCTTACAGAGCTGAATGAACGAGAAGCTGAGAAGCGCTGAGCTGAGAAAGAGAAGCGGAACGATAGAACCGAGAAGCGGAACGGAACAAGCTGAGAAGCGGCAGAACGATAGAGGCAAAGAAAAAATTCAACGGTAATGTGTTACTCTACTTGGGGGAGCGAATTTCCGACTTGCAGGTGGGACAGGGGAAGGGGCGAGCAGCACTACGCCAGGGATTGGGATTGGCGGCACTGGCCAGAGCCGCGAAACACGACACGTGGATGATGTGAGAGCAGGGAGTGTACTTGGTGTTGGGATTGGTGGGATCGCATATCGCGAGGCAAACGGGACACTTCAACTCCAACTTCTCCTTCTTCTGTTTTGGCTCGAGCTCTCTGTAGTAGGCGGCCATAGCCCTCTCGTACCGGTCCTGCTCCCGGGCATTCTCCACGATCGAACGGGCCTCCTCTGAAAGGGATTCATCAAGAATCGAACTACAACAAACCGATAACATGTTACTTTCCGTTTGTCTACCGGCAAGGAGGTTGACCAGGTTGGGAGGCAGGATGTCCGCGTCGCGATTGCCTTCCTTCCCCTGCTGCTCGACTAGCTCTCTGATGTGAGCGTCGTGGATCGCCATTCCCTCAGCTACAAAGGCGGTACAAACAACCCCTGCATGTCAAAGTCATCTTTCGTTTGACATTCCAAATAACGCGTTACTTCACGTACCCGCGAACGTGCGAGCTTCGTACGGGTTGATGATGTTGCGGTGGCGGTTCTTCATCTTGGCCTGCTTCTTCAGTCGCTTCTTGAAGTCGGCAACTTCTCGTTCTTCGTGTTGGACGGCCTCAATTTCAGCGGACGCCTCGGCACTGGTGATAAATTTGCAAGCCATTAATTTGTCTGTCCGGCAGTGGAGTACACACACATTGTTCCTTACAAGGGTTCCGCGACGCCCTCTCGCAGGTAGTGCTCGAAGTAGCATCTCCAGTACTTGTGCGGCTTCTTGTTCTTCAAATGGAGAGACTTCTTCAGCCAGCTGCGAATGACTGCGCCCCATTCGCGGTAACGCTCCCAGTCTTTCCACTCTTCTTTTCGCCTCTTTAGCTCTTCCATCGTCTTGGCAGCGCCTAACCTCAGCAAGAAGTTAGGACCTGTGACTGCCTGTGACGAAGACGCTGCTACGAGACGTGAAACGTGTAACAAAACGACAAAGACACTTGCGGGCGGGGGGACGATTCACGCGAGAACACTCTACTGCGTACATGCGAAGAGAGGCAACGAGTGCGAATGCGAAGGAAAAGAAAGAATTCGCAAAACTCGAGATTACGTGTACGAGCGCAAAGGAAAAGCGAAACGCAAAGGGAGGCGAGCCGCGTGAGTCTAAGGCGCGTATGGCGAAGAACTCCCGATCAGTAACATGTCATCCTACACCGGGTAACGGATGGGCTTGCTGCAGGTGGGACAGGGGAAGGGACGGGCATTACCGCCCCACGGGTCGGGGTTGGCGGAGTTAGCCAGAGCCGAGAAACAGGGGATGTGGATCAAGTGGCAACACGGCGTGCGCATGGTGTCGGGAGCGTCGGGAATACAGTTGCCGAGGCAGACGGGACACTTCTTCCTCTCGTCTTTCGGCAACACCCCGCTGTGGAACCCGTCCTTGGCCTTGTTGTAGTCGTGGCGCTCCCAGGCCTGCAGCTGCCGAACCCACGCCCTGGTGCTCGCGATCGCCTTGGCTTCCTCTGAAGGAATCGTCAATCGACACTGCCGACGCAAGGAACATGTTACTGTAGGTTTACCGGCCACGAAATCCGCCAGATGGGTCGGCAGAATGTCCAGGTGGGCGTTTTCCGCCTGTTGGTGGACCAGCTCACGGATTCGGGCGTTTTGTATCTTCCTCCCCTCCTCTACAGTGTTTACCACCCCTTCAGGATTGCAGTTCAACAAGCACTATAACGTAACATGTTACTTTATTTACCTGCGAAACTGCGCGCTTCCTGCGGACTGACGACGTCGACGTACTGGTTTTCGGGCCAGGCCTGCTGTTTCAGTCTCCTCTTGAAGTCATTGATCTCGCGCTTCTCATCGACCTTGACCATCACTTCGGCGGCCGCCTCGGCACTGAAAGGTCACCAAGAGTAACCTGTTATTATTTCCGTGTAGACAGGTTGCTTTTCACTTCCTCACAAGGGTTCGGCAATCCCTCCACGGAGGTACTTCTTGAAGTACAGCATCCAGCTACCCCTCGGGGCCTTGGTCTTGAAGTGGAGAGACTTGTGCAGCCAGGCGCGGATCGCCTTATCCCACTCAGGGTAGCGCCTTTTGTCGTGCCACAAATCTTGCCGCCTCTTCAGCTCCGTCATGGGCCCGTCGTCGTCGTTGTCCGGCCAACGGTCGTCCTCGGCGTTGTCTGAGGTGTCCTTGATACTCGATTCGTACTTGCGCGCGTCCATCTCGAAATGCGACGAGGGAAGAATGAGATGAGAATTTGAGCCGGAGAGAAAGATTCAGCAAGGAATACACGTGAAAACTAGCCGTGGCAGTCGCAAGTGTGCGAGCCTTTCAACGTTTCAACGTTGGAATGGTTTGAAAATAGCGTCACATCACGAGCGGAATGTACTTCACGCATCAAGTCGCGCCGGTAACACGTTACCTATTGCAAATACGCGCGAGGAAGTACAGTGCGTACGCGTACACGACGCGGCGCGCAAAGTAAACTGCTGCATTACTGCCACGTCTCCACTCT
>JASAMZ010013061.1:0-16809 GCA_030248115.1 Linhomoeus sp. GSCO2_2 | reverse complement strand
TTTTCTTGGTTCATTTACGTATTGCTATGTGCCACATACTCTAACGGCGACGGGCCTGCGCTGATAGATAAGAAGGCTAAAGCAGTAATGTGACTTTGTGAGCTGCGCTCCATGTCAACGAAAGTGCACCCGTTACACTTATCATTTCCCACTCCCAGCGCAAAAGTCTTATGCCGCTAAGCACAGGCCTTATCAGAGTTGTCGTCTGGAAAGCACTTAGTTGAGGTTCGCTTTATAACCTAGAGAAAGTTGCTCACGTGCGATCTATAGCGCCTACGCACCTAGCACGCGCCCTCTCGTGAATCATTGAATCATGTTGGTTCGAGGACAGTACCACCGCCTAGTGCCTACTAGCCTGTTATGAGCTATGTAACCGTCGGTCCGCTCGCGATCGTGCGGGCAGATGTTCTGCACTGCGCCTAACATGGCGTCGCGTTGCATTACACATGGGATATTTAAGGGTATTTGTCAAAACAAGTCGATAGCGTTTCACAATCAAAACTGTAGCAAACTGTTAAAATGATAACCGTGAAACATCGATAAGCAGGACAGATTAATGTAGCATTTTCGCAAGCTCGTCAGTCAGTGAGTTTGACAGAATGAGAAATCGAAACAGCGATGCTACTTCTGGCGAGAAGTCTTTGTCTTTGCTTTTCTGTGTCATTCCCATCATCGCCATCGTCGCAGTACACTGCAGGAGGCTGACGCCTTCTGTGATCGTTTTGCCCACACTGTTTTCTATGGAGAACTTGTCATTATCTTTCTTGACCACCACGAGTGGCGACTGCGTGAAGATCTGTAATACAGAACACACTATGCAATTTATCACTCGAAAGTTTCAGGGTACACAGCTAAATGGAAGAACGACCTTGCTTGTAATTCTGTGGTACAAAGCGTCGACCACTTTTAGTGGGTCAACGTTCAGGGTAGAGTCCTGCGACGGCAGCAGGCTGACCAGCAGGACGAGCAAGTCATGCTCCTCTGCAAGACAGAGATTACAGTTCAATCCTACAAGTTAGAGAGAATAGATTTCAGGCCCTCCCTGTCACTCACCAATCGGGCGTCCCTTCCTCTCGAGCTTGGCGAACACTGTCAGCGTTGCAGTGGGGCTGCTGGGACGCTGGATGACCCCATCTCGTTGAATGATTTGAATGATCCTTGCGATGACTTCGCCCCACTGTCGCCTCAGTTGCGCCGACCCCGCTAACTTGGGGGTCAATAGTACAGTGGGCAATATTTCAAAATTTTTTTGTATATTGTATATGTATATTATATATACAATCCAATCACTTTGTATATTGTATATTGTATATAAACAAAAATATATACAAAATTTTGGTTTGTATATTCTTTGTATATTGTATATTTTTTCTACCGTAACCTCCTTTTGTGCAGGCCGCTATTCTCAAGCTGGCTGTTCGTCTTCAGTCTCAGCTTCATAATAGAAGCACACTTTGGTGTCATTTTACTTTGATATTCCCAACGTTTTCTCAATGGAGAATGGCCTACTGTGTGATGCACGTGCAATTTCGTGATATACAGTATCCAATTACGGTAGAAATATACAATATACAAAGTTTGTATATTTGCCCTGTTTTGTATATGTATATGTATATTTCAAAATTTTTGTATATTGTATATGTATATGTATATATACAATAAAAATATACAAAAAAATATACAAACCATTTTGTATATGTATATATTGTGCCCACTATAGTCAATAGACGGTTGGCAAGCGAGCTAATCGGCGATTTGTGCTCTTCTTCCATTAGTCCCTTGGTTTTCTGGATGAACTGAGAGGTAAAACGAAGTATGTAGATGGGTGGAAGATGCATGCTGCATCTACAGTTGTGTATCATTGTTTGCCTATTATTCCTTGTCTCTTCAATTGAGTCGCGGGCGATCCAGTCGAATTTGCCCGATCGTCGTCGCTCCCGTTGCGGTGGTGTCACTGCTTGGGTGGCTGGCTGCGTAGGTATTGGCCGTAATCGTGTTCCGCAACTGATTCCCGCTAGCAGCGCCGACCTATCCTTAAAACTACTGCGGATTTAAACAACTAGCTGAAGTACATGCCCATTACCTTCAGGATGCCAACTCGTGCCACACCAGGTATGTACCAACAATTACCAGTAGGCCTAACCACAGCAATTCTAGACCTGAGCGATCGTCTCTCACAATGATTATCTTGACAAAATGCATCTAACTTCTGGTGAAAAGGAATTCGAGGTCTATCATAGTTTGACAAACTGCAAACTGTCTCATGTATACTTTGTTGCGGACAGTGCAGGACGGCACCGATGAACATAGTGGTGGTAGTGGCGGCGGGGGCGGCGGTGGTAGTGGTCGCTTCCCTGCATTAGCCTGCATTGGCAAACACATCTGTTCTTAGATTATCTTGTAGAATGGCACCGTCTGTGCTGCATTCTTACGGTGTAGAGAGATTCATTGCACATGTTGGTGTGCATGACTAGCACACACTTGCTTCTGTATACGTAGTTCACTGCAGCAATTGCATTTGGCGAAGTGCATAACCACGTTACCACGTTTAAGGCGAAAACAAACGGGTATTCTGACTAGACAGTCTAGAGACTAGACTAGACAGCCAAATGAAGACTAAGTTATAATTGATCAAGTACTGCACTAAAATAGAGCGACAATCCCACCTCAAGTAGCGCACCGTGTGCCATTGACAGGCTTGGCCCTTCAGCTCTCGTCTCCAGGTCATCGGTCTTTTCCTCAAGGGCTACCTGGTCCCCACCGGGCATCACTTTCACCATTGAGGTCAGTTCAGTAACGAAGTGGTACTGCAAAATGGGTCTGTTACCGGACGCACGAGCACGCGCCACTTGCAGGTGGAACAAACCTTCAGTGCCAACTGGATCGCTCTTTGTGTTAGTGTCTCAGCGCAGCTTGGTTCACTTTCGGCTCGCTCCACCAATCGTCTCACCATTAAAGTGGCCCAACTTCGCTCGACGAAGCTGCCCACCGTTTGTGATGGACCACTAGAAGGACCGATGTACCGTGCATAACGCACAGGTGAGGTGACATTCGGTCGTTGACTGCCGAGTCGCCGACGTCAGCCCTCACCGTTGCTCGGCCTCATTCTCTCCTTTGAGTGGACCACCATAGCTCAGTAGGTCAAGTGGTATGCTCTGGGCAGGGGAATTAGTAAGCCGAATTTGCCCCCTCCGTCCTCTGCCCGAGATTGTCACGTCACCCAGGTCGGGCGCCTCTAACTTGCCAGCCAACACCATCTCTCCCCCCTCGAATAGGCAGCTGCGCCCCTCCTGCACGCTGCGTACAAGGCTGTCTGGCTCAGGGGAGTCTTGGTATCTAGAGTTCAGTGATGTGGGATAGGGAGCGGGAGAGATGATTTGGCCAAATGATTCCATTCACTTTATACTTGATCTCGATGTCGGCAATAACGGGTGCGGCGATCTCCGAGTAGAAGTTCTCCAGTTGCAGCGAGGCGTCAGCGTCTGTATAGATGACTCTGGCGACCCCTCCAGTGGCTGCAGCCAGCTCTTTCAGAAGACCGAAATCGGCGTCCCTTCCAAAGGCCAATCCACAAACGCTGATCTGGCGAGAGTGGTTGGAGAGAGTGGAACGCAAATTGTCGCAGATTTTGTCTCTACTGCTGATATGATAATTGTGTTGTCCGTCTGTCAGCAACACCAGCAGACAAGCTAGTAGCTCCTCTTCCAGCCTGCATTCCAGTAAGCGCTCTGTCGCATGTTGCAGTGCTCCATCGATGTTGGTTCCTCGAATTACACAACATTTAGAATGCAGAAGTTTCAACTCCAAGCAACTTCACACACCTCCTTGCGCGGACTGTCGCTCCACAAACGTTGACGCATCCGATAAGTTTGACTCTGTGGCTTGTGCGAGAGAAGGAGTTGTCCACTCTTCGACACCGCTATTGAAACAGATGACGTTAAAGAAGTCTTCCTCTTCCAACTGGTCCAGAATTTTGCGCATCGCGTCCTACGATTTACTGCTCTGCACTGCTCACGTTTGTGACAGCAACAGCAAACAAATGATCAACCAAACCTTGACTTGGTCCAACTTGTGGCCAGCCATGGAGCCGCTGATGTCCAGAGCGAACACGACGCTCTTATTCCCAGCTTCGTAGACATTAGGAGTCGGTGCAATGAAGTGAATGAAGTAGCCGTCCACCACCTGTGGATTGACCATTGCTTGTGAAACCTGCCCGTGCGGAGTGAGTCATTTACCAGTGGCTGCGAGGCGGTGTCGTTGGAGCGGTCGACGTCGTACAGGACGACCAACTGGCCGTCGAGACAACCGCTGTCGCCGCAGATTGACTGCTGCTGTTGCTTCGAGGGGTGCCAAATGACATGGGCTCGACTGTTTGGAACCTTTTGTCCGTCCATGACCCGCACTTCGGCCTCTGGCATCTCTGGAAGCGAGTGACGCGTCCATCCTACTATGTACGTATTGCCAGGAACACTTTAGGAGGCAATTGCCTTCGTAGTAGAGCAGTTCGCGGTTTGATCGATGGGTGAGCTTGGGAGCGAATTTGGGAACGCGAAGCACTGTGATCGGCGCCACTTCCGATATGTTGACGTCGATCTGCAGGTCTTCTATGACCTGTACACGAGTTGCAGCTTTACAATACAATAGGTCCTGCATGAGTCTTCCATCTACATGAACTGCACACGCGTCTGCATATGCAGTAGTACCGTTGCAAGCACCTGTTGCGTTTGCATATTGATGAAGTGTTTGTAGACTCCTCTGACTCTTTCCAGCAATTCTTGGTACACTAGCTTGAACCTGGCCACACCGCCGGCAGACACGTTGGTGTTTATTGTGAAAGTGTTGATTGCACGAGCTCTGAAGAAATTGTCATCCACTAGTACAATCGATACCGTAGTCGAGCTACAGTAATGCCGGGGTTTGTGTATCACCTGCGGGCAACATGTCCCGCCGAGTAACCCTTTCCAACTGCGCGGTCGTATTCTATCTTCGCCTCTTCTTTCTCCTTTACTTCCCCAACCGTCAGTTTGCCATCGACCTCCCTGAAAGATGAGCGCACTCTGATGAGAAGTAATTATCGATATTTGTATAAGGCAGCAAATCAAATTTGGCGATTTTTCACACGAACTCACATCTCAAAGTAGGTGATGAATGCGCTGCTGGGTATCTGTACAACAAACTCGGCCGTCTGCGCTGCTGATGCGTCAGAGTTTCTCATTCTACTGACGATTTCGGTTGTGCAGAAGCGACACTGCACGTCGGAAGCGACGTGCAGCGAAACAATCTCCATTTTAGGGTCTTGAATGCAGAAATTGAGAATATCTGTCTGGCAAGTAAGTGCACCTGCCACCTAGAGCATGAGAGACGCGATAGTGCAATGCGTACCTATTGGTGTTCCGCAAGCTGGCGGTTCGCTAAACAGTCACTGATGATGTCACCGTCTTTACTGTGTACAATCACCTGTAGCACGGGCGCAGTTATAATATGGATAAGTTGCAAACATTGCTGCAAACCTGACAATTTCAATCCACCGACATTGCATTGGTAAACCATTCGCATCGTCGTAAAGATGACACTAGTTGTGCAGCTCATAAAATTCTCATGCAGTAGACACTGTTCTGCTTTCCGGTGGTAACAACGGCCGCGTACACGACCAAGTGCATATGTAACTCGCACCTTTCTCCTGAGCCGACTGGGAATGTTTACTTCTAGTTAAGGACGACACGGAACACGCTGCGCAGGTGATGCACACACACTACAATGAGAACAGCAAGATCATGGCGCTGAGAGTCGGCGCGGTCAACCATCACGTTCTCGTTGCCGCTTGTGTCAAGAACCTGACTCGACTTCAGTCGACGACTGACTGTCCCAACATCGGTTTGGCCGCGAGAGTCCTACATCAGGCTTTGGAACTGGCCGGCATATCATATTCGATAGTCAACTTGAACCTAGCAGAGCCTGCTGTTTGGGGGAAGATTGATCATGGCTCTGGCAAGTGGTCTGGTATGCTCGGTCTGCTGCAGAATGGGACGGTGGACACATTCGCCAACCCCTTCACAATCACAGAAGAGAGACGCGAGGACTTTCAATTTGCCTACCCTCTTATCTCCAAGAGTGACGTTTTCATTATGAAACGGACATCAATGGGCATCCTACCAAGGGTTCTGCGTCTATTCTCCGCCTTCACCACTGACGTTTACTTGGTAGCTATTGGTTTGGCCCTCTTACTGGTGGCGCTGCAGAGGGGCGCTGGCAGGTGTTTCTCTCGATCAAACCCTATTGATATGACCACTTCCAGCTTCTCAACTATGAGATGGCTGGCAGCCACTTTCAGCTACTTCCTTCTTCTCTCCACTGGATTGTACAGGGCAACGTTGCTAACACAGTTAATCACGAGTCCAGACCCCCACCAGATCACCTCACTTGATCAGCTGCTACGACATATCGCTTCTAAACGTCTGACTTTGGCCACAAGCTCGACAGGAATATCGTTCCATGAAAATGTCAATCGCTCCAACGTGAAGTACTATGCGTAAGCAGATCATCTTAGCATCTTAGTAATGTTGCAAACTGTAATAGGTAACTCTAATTGCCTGCTTTGGTTTAGTTCCATTCGAAAGGCTCTGGAGGGCAATCCATTGAAGAAATTTCCGAATCATTCGGCTCTCTTTCACCACATGTTAAAGGAAAGGTCGCCAACCATTGTGACTCGCCGCAGCAATACAGGGGCTACCCTGTATTTGGCCCAGTACTGTCAGTTGCAAGCTGTCCTATCAGAAGTCGCGGTTGAATATGACACATTCGTTTATCGACGCGACATCGACCTAGTTACAATAGAAAAGCTGAACGGAGCTTTGATCACTTTGATTCCACACTGGGAAAATGTGAGAGAAGAGAACCCTAGTCAGGTTGTCGTTGCATAATAATTGTCATAATTGTCACCCGTCCGTCATTCAGCTGTGGGCTAACCACAAAACCGAAACATCCATTAACTGCAAGATGAAGGATCACACTGCAGAAGAGGCCAGATTCCACGCTCGACCACTGCAAAATACCAATCTGCTAGGCACCTACGTGCTGTGGGCAATGGGCACTGGGGTGGCTTTCACTGCTCTGCTAGTTGAAGTCATCCTTGGAAATTGTACTCCAAGCGCTGGGTCATGAGTCATGTCATGTGTCTCCAGAACGTCTGTGGTTCTCGTAAAATGGCTCTAATTTGACAAATGAACAAAGAAAATACTGAAAATTTGTTGCAAAAGAAATGATAGACTGAATATGGGCGACGCTCAGTGGATTTCTCATGGGCGTCTTCACAGCTCGGAGCGACTAAAACAAGCTTAGAGTGAAAACTGGGTACCCGATGATGGTTGATTGGCATTGCATAGTGTTTCGCGCATTTGAGGAGTATATTCCATAGTGTGTCAGAATAGAAAGTTGAGCATTCCTTCGGGGAGTTTTGCCGCAGTTCCCTCGAGTTTCCAAAGAAAGTTTGTGCCATACTTGGGCAATCGATGCCTGTAAGGCGCATTGGCGGGTACTGATCCATAAATGGATCAGGAATGTTGCCGCAGGTTTACTTTGGAATGAAGAGAGTCTAAATGGGACGACGCCCTTTTCTTTTGGGTCACAAATGCAGACGGTTAAAGCACCATTGCTGCAGATTGCAGAACCGTACAGTGATCGCAGTTGCCACATTCCGTTTTAGATCGAATAGGTGGCAAAAACAAACGTTGCCGGACACATCCATAGAAAAACCTTGCTGAATACAAGCCATTTGAAAATGTCAAAATTTGCCATATTAGACAAAGCCTTAAAAATATCACTAATTTCTTGAATTCTAAACTCTGAAACTACCGGGTTTTTCCGCTTAAGCGCCCCGGGGCGCTTACGTTGAAATGGGTCCTGAGACGACCTAAAGTTGGCGCCATCTAAGCGCCCCGGGGCGCTAAAACGGAAAATGCTCTAAAGTACTGTAGGAGAGTTCTGGTGACCTATTATGGCTTTCTGTGCATTTATAAGGTTCTCTAAGTGTCCAACCGACAACTTTCAGCCCCAAAACATCACATCGGGCAGTTACGCTAAACTTCAAAACAAAATGAAGCACTGTAGCTAGGTGCGGGCGACCTACACAGCTTCCTCAACTTCTGCCAAACCACATATATGCGCGGTTTGAGCAATTTACAGCTTCACAGATCAGTAAAACTCGCCTAACATAGGTCTGAGATGTGTTGCATTTGTAATATTCCAAGCCTTCTAGCGTAATTTACCCGTCAGACCCGCTATTTTACTGCCATCATGGCGAAAAACTTTGGCACCACGTAAGCGCCCCGGGGCGCTTATGTGGCAGTGAAAACTTCGTAAGCGCCCCGGGGCGCGTATGCTAGGGGGGGGGGGGCGCTTAAGCGGAAAAACCCGGTACTTGCTAAATACTTGGCAGGCTATGCTCGATACACCCCTGCAAGGAAATTTTGAAATTTAAGCTGTTTGAAATTTGTCGAAATTTGAGGATTTTGACAAGACACTTAAAAATATCTTAAATTTCATTAATTATAATCTCTGAAACTATTTGCTAAATACTTGACAGACACTGCCCGATACAACCATGCAAAGACATTTGATATTTACGCTATTTGAAATTGTCAAAATTTGGGAATTTTGACAATACCCTTGAAAATATCTCTAATTTTATTAATTATAAAATCAGAAACTTTTAGCTAAATACTTGACCTACTATGCCCAATACATCAACGCAAAGATATTGTTTAATTTAAGCCGTTTGAAATTGTCGAAATTTGGAAATTTTGACAAAACCCTTGAAAATATCCCTAATTTCGTTAATTATAAAATATGAAACCTTTTGCTAAATACTTGGCAGACTATGCTCGATACACCCGTGCAACGAATTTTGAAATTTCAGTTGTTTGAAAGTGGTGAAATTTGGAAAATTTGACAAAACCCTTAAAAATATCTCTATGTTCGTGAATTCTAAAATCCGAAACTATGTCACAAATTCATCGCGTCACATGCCCTTTCCATTTCAGCAAAAACTTTGCCGATACGGCTTGTAAATAAAAGTGTCATTTTTGACATTTATATACTTTTTTGACACAGTTGGTATATTCCTTCCAGTTCAGGCTATGCTTAGGCTCGCCCTGCGCCCACAGTGCAGTGCACAAGAGTCAGTTGACGTCGCAGTCTGGCGGGTCGAAACTTAGGCTTAACGCGACCGGTGACCGACATCAGGGCGTGCGGAGTGCGCCCTGAAGTTGGTGGCCGCGCTAAGCCTCAGTTGAGACCCGCCAGGCGCGACGCCGACCGAGTTTTGGTGCAAACTGTTAGTGGAGTGAACACTTCTCTATTTACTTCACCTCCTGCTCAGGCCGGCTGTGCCCCTTTCCTGCTATAACGCTTCTGGTTGCTTTCGCTCATGCGAATAGCGCATTCTGGGTGGTCGCCACCCAAAACCCGCCATGGCGGATTTTAGGTAACGACCACCCAGAATGCGCCATATTGCGCGTTGTGGTGGATTGCGGAAAGTGGGTGTAACATATGTATGTATATACTCGCCGCGCTGTGGCGCGGCGAAAAAACAGGCCAAAATCAAGGCAACAACACACAGACAGTATGGATCAATGGATCTTTCTCTACTGACGAAAAGTCAAAACCTTTCTTGAGGATGGACTCTTGCGTCTGCTGCATCTTCGTCGCTGTCAGATTTCCAAAGAAGTGCAATTTCGTTGACCGATTTCCCTTTGCTCTCGGGCAGGTAGAGGCCGAGGAAGAGAAGGGCGCAGAGGGCGATCAGGCTGAGAGGCAAGACGGCCCAGGAGCCAATGGCCACGCTCACTGGTGGGTAGTAGAGGGCTATGAGGACGGAGGAGAACCAACTGGCCGACAGGCCCACGCCAGCTGTGAAGGCCCTGCTTCGCTGAGGCGCGATCTCTAGACTGAGCACTCCATTGACCACGTAGGGGCCCATGAAGTGGGACTGCTGCATGCCGAACAGGGCCACGATGAGAAGGGACGTTTGCAGACCGCCGGACTCTAGCTGGCCGGCCAGGCAGAGGAGCAGCGTGGAGCATAGGCCCACTGACAGTCCCAGGATGTAGACGGGCTTCCGGCCGAGTCTGTCGATGCCGCGTCCCAACACCACGCCGTAGCAAATGACGACGGAGGGGATTTGCAAGGCCAGCACCTGAAAACATGCATTTTGAAACGTTGGATGAGAACTTACATACAAGATGACGGAACCGTGACGAGGGCAGCTTGCTTGGATTCCAGCCCGAACTCCACAAACAGAGGTGTTGAGTAGAACACGGTAATGTCCACCCCTCCTGATGTGCCGCCGAAAGACGCAACGGTGATGAGCAGAACCGGCCACCGCAAATGGCGCGTCGCCAGAATTTCGTTCACAGAAGCGGGCTTTTGATTGCTGGTCGAAACACTTAGTGACTTCTCTGCGTCCAGCGCCTCCCTCTGTTTCTCCCACGTCGCCTTGTCGCCCTTAACGACGGCGCCACTTCGTTACTTCATAGCAACCTGTGAGTTCTAAACAAAACCCACAAGAATATAAGAATCCAGCAGGTGTGCAGTTTGTGTTGGACGACTGTCGATTGGTGTGTGGCATTTCTGCACCTGGCTATTCTAGTCGAGCTTTCGACCCTCCTCAATCGTTGCCATCATTGACGGCCCCGATTGAGGGTCGAAAGCTCAACTGAAATAGCCAGGTGCAGAAATGCCACACACCAATCGACAGTTGTCTAAAACCCACAATATGCCAGTTGTTTGTTCCAGGGGCAATGTATTTTGTATGTATGTCCTACCGTACTTTTGTGGTCGCACGTCGCACGTTCATGCACCTGATAGAAGTTGAAGGAAGCCTCGGCCGTCTTCTCGTTTCCTTCCGTGATGTAGCAGTGTTTGGGAGAGTCGGGTAGCCAGAAGGCGCAGAGGAGATGCGCAATCGCCGGCGGAATGGGCGCCAGGAAGGAGTAGGCCCAAAGGGACTGATTTCCCAAGACGAAGTCGAAATTGAGGATGGTTCCAATGGCTATCCACAGCTGCGCAGAAGACATAACCAGAGCGGCAGCGAAGCCGGACTGAAGCGCCAAATTCATTTGTGGACCGTGTTCATTGTCTTGAAAACAAAGCCAAATATGTGGGCCATTATGTGTATATGTAGGTAGGCAACCTCTTTTGGGGTTGAAGCGCATTCGCCGGCGAATACGTAAAGCATCAGTGCAAAGGCCGTCGCCATTCCAACCAGTAAGCGACCGACGGCCAACAATTCTAGAAGGCCAAGTTGCAGAGAGGTGAACTGGATCAGTGAGCCTACGATGCAGAGGCAGTTCGGCACCACCATACTCGCTGCCTTTCTTCCTGGAAGGAATCCCATGAGTAGGTGTGTGGATGACATGAGTGTACGTTGAAGAATGAATCGACGAATCTTTGCCGTGTAGATCAGAGGTTTCCCACTTCCACAACACGAAAAGTGTAGTCTCATTACTGATCTGCAAACAAATTAACAAGACACTGTTACATATGCGTTTGACGGCGCACGAACCGATTCTGTCTGCAATCGGCCCGTACATGAAGCATCCAACGGTGGCACCTATGAAGAACATGGCAGAGGTAGCCGACCAAAGGGCCGCCGCCTCCTCTTCGCCCAGTTCGTGGCCGTAAGTGGAGTTGACCGCCTCGAAAATGAAGCTCTGGACAAATGGGGCGATGTTGTTCAAGGCCGACAATTGCAGATTGGGCGACTGGCCCAGCAGACAGTGGGACAGGGTGGCCAGCCACAAGTTGCCGCCCCTTTCCAACATGATCAGAAAAAGTCGCTTGTTGGTGCGCCTGTTCACGATATCTCCCAGGGCACGCAACGAAAATCCGGGGGCAGCAATGCAGACAAGTTTTGGAACGACACCCTACTAAAGAGCTGCGCAGACGTTTGTCGTTCGGCTTTCTGCCAAAGGTCGGAAGTGGCGGGTTGGCCCCTCTGGGAAACACACACACACATAGCGGCGCTCAGTGACAATAAAAACTCATGCCCCCAGTTAGAGATAGGGTAAATACAGAGTTGCTCAGAGAAGGGCTTGCCGCTGCAACCCTGCGGGCAGACACAATGCAAATCGGTTCTATTGAAAGTCACCAGATTTGCTTATGAAAGGCTACCGTATCAGGTGTGCTGCGTGCAAAGCTTTTGAGAGCAGAATGCCGTTATTGTGTGCTGGTCGGCGGCAAGTTTGGAGTGCTATAAGCAATGAGCTTCACAAACGACATTGTCATCTTTTCGCCCCGTTGATTTCACTGTCGTTACATGCTGCACAAAAAGTAGCATGTTTTGCAGAAGTCGGTGACTACTGCGCAACGGGCAGTTGATTTCGAGTGTCAACGTGCGTTGGTCCTGCTTGGAATGCATAGCTGCGCATCTCTCCAATGGGCCAGTAAAGTTATAGTCTGCTATTGTTCTATTTTATGTGACCATCTGGAACTCGCTTACAGGATGTTATATATTACGCAAGCAACGCAGTAACCGCCAAACGTTGTTAGATTTGGGAATCGAATTCGGATGGTCCGGTCTCGTAGTAGCCTTGCCTTGCCTTGCCTTCACTCGCATTTCATGGGCAATTCTTTGTCGTTTGCCTTGTTGGATGTTTTATGGTTGTAGAGGCATTCGTCGATATAAATTCACCACACATTGTTTGCCATGCTAGTCGTTGTTTATCGTCGCGTCGACCCGCTTCTGCGTCTGTACAACTTTCTTCTCGACCTGTACAACGTTTGACCTGTTTCTCGAGAGCAATGGAAAACAGACGTGCTCTCGTTTTCATTCTTACCGCAACAACTACTGGGGCGGAAAGCAGCTGTGGTGACTTTCTCTACCCACACAGCAAAAATTAATTTGAATTTAACTTGTCATTGTTAGTTATCGTCGTCGTCGTCGTCGTCGGCGTCGTCGCCGTCGTCGTCGTCGTCGTCGTCGCCGTCGTCGTCGTCGTCGTCGTCGTAGCATCGTGTCGAAGCCATACGACGAAATGCCATTGCAGATTGCCGACTTCCTGATTTGGCCGACCAGTGGTGGGGTCAGCACTTCACCAAAGTGATCGCGCACTTGTACGGCACTAGCTGGTACTTCGGCATAAGCTCCACAGCTGTTAACGTCCACGATCAAGGAGTACACTGCAGGAAAGTGGTAGCTGGGCTGGCTGAAGAGTACAACTGCACATGCGCTAGCGCTCTTGATTCTTGTGCCAGAGACAGTTGGGACCATGGATTTCACCTAGGGTTGTCAACAAAAACTTCCGACGAGTTAATTTTTGTTTTTTAACGAGTTAAAAAACTAGGTGGTAGTTATTTAAGTATTTTGACAAATTTAAAAAACTCACTTTTAGTTATTTAAATTATTTAAATCTTGAGCAATTTTCGAGTGAGTTATTTTTTTAATAAAAAACTAGTTTTTTAATTGAATAATTTAAAAACCCAGTCCTCTGTGTTTATTAACTGTGCAACATTCTCTATGTACAGTCTTGCAGGTGCCTCTTGACTGTTCGCGTTCTCTAATGACAGTGCACATTTGGGTAGCAACAGACGGAATCTCACTCAACAGTCGCATACTAAACCAGCCAACTTAGAAGCATGAAAGCTGGTGACTGGCACGACTGGTGACCGCACTCCTTCTGCAGGCAGAGATCACAGTCCTTTCCATCCTCCTTTGGCACTTTGCATCTGGCGGCATCTTCCCTATCATCCCCCTCCGTTCTGAGATCATGGAAATAGTGCCAGATTGCACCCTTTGGGCGACCACCACCGTGTTTCGCTGCCATATCCAGCAGAGGAACTGAACTAAACTAGTGGACTAGCGCCTATTCAGACAACCAAAGCCGAACTGATGCGTGCACTGCTTGAATTGTACCGCTTGAGTAGAGCGGTCACTCTGGATGGCTATCAAGCTTGCCTACTCGCTACAGCAGGCGCGTGGGTTGGCGTCACCAATGCTCTGCATCCCCCCCCCCCCCTGTTAAAAAAACTAGTTCTTTAACTGATGCGCTGTTAAAAAACTAGTTTTTTAACAACGCAGTTAAAAAACTAGTTTAAATAACTGACTGAGAGTTATTTAAGTTTTTACATAATATTAAATAATTGCTCTGCAGTTATTTTTTGTTTTTTAATTAAAAAACCAATCCAGAATTAATTTAGAGTTTTTTAAGCGCCTATTGTTAAAAAACTCAGAAGTAGTTTTTTAGAGTTTTTAGTTTTTTAACTCGGAGTTTTTGTTGACAACCCTAATTTCACCCCTTTTGGCAGTGGTGTATGTATAACGGCCCTTATATCTACAGTTTCCGAAGTATAATAGGTATGTACTCTCTTTCAGGACACGCTCCCAAATGAAGGGGCGTTTGTTGCTTGGAGGCGCTTCAGTGACAGCGCAGATGCGTTGTCATTCGCAAAAATATGACGTGTCAAAATCGAGCTCACACCCTATGCGTACGGGTCAGACGGAATGCCGATTCTAAGTGACGGTTTGAAGTGTCAAGGAAAGCCCTGTCTCAAAGGGAGCGGTGGATGTGTCCACAAAGGATGTGGTGGGTTGGTCTTCGTGATCGTTTCATGGAGTGCACGCGCACATGTGGTTTGACCATGTCCTTCAGATGACGTCACCTTTGCCTGTCTCAATACTGGCGAGTTCTCAACAACAACCGTGCGCTTCATGGAGGTTCAGAAGAAGGCACGCCTACCCGCCCACCAGGGGACAAATTAATCGGGTGTGCAGTTCCCTCGAAGGAGTGAGCCAAAATGCCGTGTCCTACGAGGGCCAATCGGCCGTCTGCGGAATAGCCTTCGGCTCCAACACCAACTGTGCCGCCTTCGCCGTCTCCGCCGAGGACTGCCTCTTCTACACAGACTACGAAGTGGAGAATGGAGAGGCCGAAGAAGACAACGACAACAACTTCTACAAGAACGGCGGCACTAAACTCATCCTTTCTTTAGAACCGTACGTTGTGTTGTGCAACATGGATGCCACGCACATGCGATACAGCGTGTTATTCTCCATTCCTCACCGGTTGCCACGCGACGTGAAGATCGATCCAATGTCTTAGTCGTCACTCATGCCAGCAGTTGTCAGGGTGACCGTTCCTGCGCGAAATCGCTAATCCTAGATTCTAATGAGCTCCGCGCTGTCCGAAAAAGGGTCAGGTGAGAGAGAGGAAGTGACTGACAGCGACTCAGAGCGCCGAAGTGAAAGTGAAACAATCATGACAAGTAAGGCCCATGCTATCAGCAGCAAGCGCAGCAGTGGTGGCGGCGTTCGCGAGTGGGCGTCGCGGACCAGCTGTCACGGCTTCGCCGATCTCTTCAGCAGTGACAGCAGCACTTCCACCAAGGTCGTTTGGGCGGCGACCATTCTCTTCTCCTTCTTCCTCATGTTCGTCCAACTGGCAGAGGTCGTCGAGAACTTCCAGGGACGCCGCTGGACTACGACCGTCTTTGAGGAGGTCAAGAAAGGTGACAGTTTTGTTTTGAGCCTGCGTGGTGAAGAACAGACTTTTTCACAACGTCGCGTGAAGAATTCACAACGTCACAAACCAAAGTTCTGGCAAACCCCGCAGGAGGGCTTGCAAGCCCAAAGGTGACCATCTGCAACTTGAATCGTCTGCGCCGCTCCAAGGTGGAGGAGTACGAGATGTCAGAGGCGATGGTTTCCTTCCTGTTCCAGAACCCATTCGTGGGATACAGCTATCAGGAGAGCTGGCGAACTACTGATCTTGGCAAAGTCAGAGCGAGCTTCAGGGAGTGGCGTCAGAAGAACAACTTCAGGGAAATGTTTCACAGTGTCGTGGGCGAAGGAATATGCATTGGTAGTGCTCCACTACCAGTCATATTTCACGACAAAAGATTTGTTTGCACAGTAAACCTAAGCCTGTTCATGTCGGCTTCGTGAAACGGTTCCCTCCCCAGTTCTTTCGAAGACGTTTATTACGAAATGGGTCATCAGTGCGAAGGACTCTTTTTGAACGTCCGCCAAGTTGATCTCTCGGAACTCCAGCCCGATTTGAACGTCAGTCGACTTTGCGCAGCGCAAGGCAACCCGAGAAACGAGACACATATCCGGCCCGTCCTAACTGCAGAGTATGGCAGATGTTACAAGCTGGTCGTGGGTGACGACTTCCGTCTGACGCCGCCTAGTTGGTACCCCTGTATGCAAATTTCTCCATTGTCGCAATTACAACACAGTACTTTCAATTAAGACTTTCTCTACATCGCCCTGGACCTGCAGGCGGCCGAGTACCTGCCGCACGTGCTCAACAATCACCTGACGAGTGGAGTGGCCTTGCAGTTCGACGAGGGCACTGGTCTGCCGCCGAAGACCAATAGCTGGACTCTGGTCCCAATGGGCTATCACGCGGACGTCCAGCTGAAAGCCGTCGAGCACCGGCTGACCAAGACGAATCGAAGTGCCTTTCAGCGGATCATGAATTGGGCCTTCCCCAGCATACACTACAGCCAGTTGCCCTGCAAGGAGGAGCCGAGACTCGATATCTTCACAGGTTGGTGGTGGACACTGAACAATCTGCTGCTTCTGCTGAGAAGTGCTTTGGCTGTTCTGCACTTCTGTAGACGACCAATACAGCGAGGAGACCTGCCGATTCGACTGCATCATGACGAAGTCCTACTTGCCCTATTGCGGGTGCGTCGCCAGGCGTCCGCCCTCTCACACGGGCATCGCCGTCTGTCAACTGGAAGACAACGACGACTGCGTGGCCAAGTTGGCTGCTTCGGCTCTGAAGAGCAATCGCTCTGCTGTATGTAGTG
>JASAMZ010013060.1:7500-21736 GCA_030248115.1 Linhomoeus sp. GSCO2_2 | reverse complement strand
TTAGGCTTAACGCGACCGGTGACCGACTTCAGGGCGCGCGGAGCGCGCCCTGAAGTTGGTGGTCGCGCTAAGCCTCAGTTTTCGACCCGCCAGGCGCGACGTCGACAGAGTTTTAGTGCAAACTGTAAGTGGGATGAACACTCCTCCATCAATTCACCTCCTCCTGCTCAGGCCTGCTGTGCCCCGCCGACCAGAGATTGCGCGGTTTGGAGGGGCCGCCCTCCAGAACGCGCCATATTGCGTAGTCTGGAGGGAAACCCTCCAGATTGCGCAATCTGGCTGGATTGCGGAAAGTGGGTGCAACATATATACTCGCCGCCCTGGGGGGCGGCGAAAAAACTGGGTACCCGATGATGGTTGATTGGCATTGTATAGTGTGTCGTGCATTTGAGGAGTATATTCCATAGAGTGCCAGAATAGTAAGTTGAGCATTTCTTCGGGGAGTATCGCCGCAGTTACCTCGAGTTTCCAGAGAAAGTTTGTGCCATTGTTGGGCAATCGATGCCTGCAAGGCGCATTGGTGGGTACTGATCCATAAATGGATCAGGAATGTTCGCCGCAGTTTCACTTTGGAATAAAGAGGGTCTAAATGGGACGACGCCCTTTTCTTTTGGGTCACAAATGCGGACGGTTACGGTACCGTTGCTGTAGATTGCAGAACCGCACAGTGAACAGAATTGCCGCGTTTTGTCCTCGATTGAATAGGTGGCAAAAACATACGTTGCCGGACACATCCATGGAAAGATATTGCTAAGTTTTAGCCATTTGAAATTGCCGAAATCTGCTACGTTTGAAAAAAAGACCTTGAAAATACCCCTAATTTCGTGAATTCTAAAATCTGAAACTGCTGTAAAATTACTTGACATACTACGCCCGATTCATCCACGCAAAGATATTTTGAATTTTAAGTTGTTTGAAATTGCCGAAATTAGGCAATTTTGAGAAAAACCTTGAAATATCCCTAAATTCGTTAATTATAAAATATTGAACTATTTGCTAAATAGTTGGCAGACTGTGCCCGACCAAACCATGCAAAGACATTCAGAAATTTAAGCTATTCGAAATTGTCGAAATTTGGGAATTTTAGCAATACCCTTGAAAATATACCTAATTTCGCTAATTAGAAAATCTGAAACTATTTGCTAAATACTTGGCTGACTATGCTCGATACATCCGTGCAAAGAAGTTTTGAAATTTGAGCTGTTTGAATTTGTCGAAATTTGGGTATTTTGACAAAACCCTTGAAAATATCCCTAATTTCGTTAATTATAAAATCTGAAACTATTTGATAAATACTTGACAGACTATGCTCGATACATCCGTGCAAAGAAGTTTTGAAATTTAAGCTGTTTGAATTTGTCGAAATTTGGGAATTTTGACAAAACCCTTGAAAGTATCCCTAATTTTGTTAATTATAAAACCTGAAACTATTTGATAAATACTTGGCAGGCTATGCTCGACACATCCGTGAAAAGAAATTTTGAAATTTAAGCTGTTTGAAATTGTCGAAATTTGGGAATTTTGACAAAAACCTTGAAAGTATCCCTAATTTTGTTAATTATATTCGCTGAAACTATTTGCAAAATACTTGGCAGACTATGCTCGATACATCCGTGCAAAGAAGTTTTGAAATTTAAGTTGTTTGAAATTGTCGAAATTTGGGAATTTTGACAAAAACCTTGAAAATATCCCTAATTTCGTGAATTCCAAAATCCGAAACTATGTCACAAATTCATCGCGTCTTGTGCCCTTTCCATTTCAGCAAAAACTTTGCCGATACGACTTGTAAATAAAAGTGTCATTTTTGACATTTTGGTATTTTAATTGTAAATATCTCGAAATAGGGAAATTAGCAACAGAAACGGACAACGGCACGTTACTCAGCGCATTCGACTCCATTGGGTGGCACTAACCGTCACGTCTAGTTTTGTGACACACACGGACACACGGACACACGGACACACACACACACACACACGAACGGACAGTAGCGTCCGTATATATGTTGCAGGCCATGGCCGTCTTCAGGCCATCGCCGTCTAGACGGCTTTGGCCTGGTCGATCAGGCCGTGACCGTCTAGACGGCGTTGGCCTGATGCGTCAGGCCATGGCCGTCTTCTGCTGGAAAAGACGGCCATGGCCTGATGGACCAGGCCGTAGCCGTCTTTAAGAGTGTCAACTGTTGCAAGCGCTTGCAGGGAAGGGGCACAGCAGGCCTAAGCAGGAGGTGAAGTAGATGGAGGAGTGTTTATTCCACTTGCAGTTTGCACTAAAACTCGGCCGGCGTCGCGCCTGGCGGGTCTCAACTGAGGCTTAGCGCGACCACCAACTTCAGGGCGCGCTCCGCGCGCCCTGAAGTCGGTCACCGGTCGCGTTAAGCCTAAGTTTCGACCCGCCAGACTGCGACGCCGACTGACTCTTGTGCATTGTGGGCGCAGGGCGAGCCTAAGCATAGCCTGAATTGGAAGGAATACACCATGTCGGAAACTTAGCAGAGCAAGGAAAAGACGGCCATGGCCTGACGCATCAGGCCGTGGCCGTCTAGACGGCTGTGGCCTGACGCATCAGGCCATGGCCGTCTTCTGCTCGAAAAGACGGCCACGGCCTGATCGACCAGGCCAAAGCCGTCTAGACGGCGATGGCCTGAAGACGGCCACGGCCTGTGACATATATACTCGCCAGCTCGCCGCGCTGGGGCGCGGCGAAAAAACCCCCAATCCGCATACTTTTGAAATGGACTTTAGTTTCGCTCTCCTATGTACCTAATAGTTTCGTGTCTCCAATTAGTTTCGCCCCTGAGAGGCACATCGATTTAATAGTTTCGGGTCTCCAAATAGTTTCCCCACAAAATTGTCATGTTGCATGCAAAGCGTTACTGAGGCGTAGAAACAGCCCAATTACAATGCTATTTCTCGTTAGCAGCAGACAAATTAAGCTTATTCAAGAGAAACTCTGCATTTATCAATGCTTTGGGTGGTATTTTCTATTGGTATTGTAGTTTTCATTGACATTCCTAATACATTTTGTCAGTGAATGAGGGGTTGAAATAATAGTTTCGGGTCTCCAAATAGTTTCGGGGCTCCAATTAAAGTCTGTTCAAGAAAGGCAGAGACTGAAGGTTATTTGAGTCTGCAGACTTAGTGCTTCGGGAAACCCAAATGATTTATGCATCGTTGGATACCCCTGTCGGAGTGTATTGGCGCGGTGCGTGTTTTGCCATAATCACGCAGCACGCACTGGTTTGGGGCGCACATGAAAAAGTCGAGGTTTTGTACGGAGTGGGCGATTTTGATAATTTTTACACCAGTTATACCCCAAGGTGTCCTGATATCACCTTTCAAATTTCAGCAAAATCGGTCGACCACAGCGTTAGTTATGGCCTGCCGCGTACACCCTACTTTGGCCCAAAATGGCCAAAATCGCCGAAATCGGCCAAAAAGGGTGCACTTTTTTAATAACTCAAGAAAGAAACGGCCAAATTTTTTCAAATTTTCTGTGTGTTAACTAGAATCAATGGTCTACACAACAGAACAAACCCCATCTTATTCGGTTGCGACACGCTCGAATGCGACTCAATCAAAAAGACCCTACTTTTGGCCGAAACGACGCTTTTCAGCTCGATTGCGCGTCGAGGCCGTCCAGCTGGCCGAAAAGCGTCGTTTCGGCCAAAAGTAGGGTTTCTTTGATTAAGTCGCATTCGCGCGTGCCGCAACCGAATAAGATGGGGTTTGTTCCATTGTGTAGACGATTGATTCTAGTTAACACACAGAAAGTTTGAAGAAATTTGGCCGTTTCTTTCTTGAGTTATTAAAAAAGTGCACCCTTTTTGGCCGATTTCGGCGATTTTGGCCATTTTGGGCCAAAGTAGGGTGTACGCGGCAGGCCATAACTAACGCTGTGGTCAACCGATTTTGCTGAAATTTGAAATGTGATATCAGGACACCTTGGGGTATAACTGGTGTAAAAATTATCAAAATCGCCCACCCTGTACAAAACCTCGAATTTTTCATGTGCGCCCCAAACCAGTGCGTGTTGCGTGATTATGGCAAAACACGCACCGCGCCAACACACTCCGACAGGGGTATCCAACGATGCATAAATCATTTGGGTTTCCCGAAGCACTAAGTCTGCAGACACTAATAACCTTCAGTCTCTGCCTTTCTTGAACAGACTATAGTTTCGCCCCTGAGGGACACATTGAAACAAGCTTAGAGTAAAAACTGGGTACCCGATGATGGTTGATTGGCATTGTATAGTGTGTCGTGCATTTGAGGAGTATATTCCATAGAGTGTCAGAATGGTAAGTTGAGGATTTCTTCGGGGAATATCGCCGCAGTTACCTCGAGTTTCCAGAGAAAGTTTGTGCCATTGTTGGGCAATCGATCGGCCTATAAGGCGCATTGGTGGGTACTGATCCATAAATGGATCAGGAATGTTCGCCGCAGGTTCACTTTGGAATGAAGAGGGTCTAAATGGGACGACGCCCTTTTCTTTTGGGTCACAAATGCGGACGGTTACGGTACCGTTGCTGTAGATTGCAGAACCGCACAGTGAACAGAATTGTCGCGTTTCGTCTTCGATTGAATAGGTGGCAAAAACATACGTTGCCGGACACATCCATGGAAAAATATTGCTAAGTTTTAGCCATTTGAATTGCCGAAATCTGCCATGCTTGAAAAAAAACCTTGAAAATATCCCTAATTTCGTGAATTCTAAAATCTGAAACTGCTGTATAATTACTTGACATACTACGCCCGATTCATCCACGCAAAGATATTTTGAATTTTAAGTTGTTCGAAATTGCCGTAAATTGGCAATTTTGAGAAAAACCTTGAAAATATCCCTAAATTCGTTAATCATAAAATATAGAACTACTTGCTAAATAGTTGGCAGACTATGCCCGACACATCGGTGCAAAGAAGTTTTGAAATATAAGCTGTTTGAATTGTTCGAAATTTGGGAATTTTGACAAAACCCTTGCAAATATCCCTAATTTCGTGAATTATAACACCTGAAACTATTTGATAAATACTTGGTAGACTATGCTCGATACATCCGTGCAAAGAAGTTTTGAAATTTAAGCTGTTTGAATTTGTCGAAATTAGGGAATTTTAACAAAACCATTGAAAATAACCTTAATTTCGTTAATTATAAAATCTGAAACTATTTGATAAATACTTGGTAGACTATGCTCGATACATCGGTGCAAAGAAGTTTTGAAATATAAGCTGTTTGAATTGTTCGAAATTTGGGAATTTTGACAAATCCATTGAAAATAACCTTAATTTCGTTAATTATAAAATCTGAAACTATTTGACAAATACTTGGTAGACTATGCTCGATACATCCGTGCAAAGAAGTTTTGAAATTTAAGCTGTTTGAATTTGTCAAAATTAGGGAATTTTGGCAAAACCATTGAAAATAACCTTAATTTCGTTAATTATAAAATCTGAAACTATTTGATAAATACTTGGTAGTCTATGCTCGATACATCCGTGCAAAGAAGTTATGAAACTTAAGCTGTTTGAATTTGTCGAAATTTGGGAATTTTGACAAAACCCTTGAAAATATCCCTAATTTTGTTAATTATAAAATCTGAAACTGTTTGATAAATACTTGGCAGACTATGCTCGATGCATACGTGCAAAGAAGTTTTGCAATTTAAGCTGTTTGAATTTGTCGAAATTTGGCATTTTTGACAAAACCCTTGAAAATATCCCTAATTCCGTTAATTATATTCGCTGAAAGTATTTGATAAATACTTGGCAGACTATGCTCGGCACATCCGCGAAAAGAAATTTTGAAATTTAAGCTGTTTGAAATTGTCGAAGTTTGGGAATTTTGACAAAAACCTTGAAAATATCCCTAATTCCGTTAATTATATTCGCTGAAACTATTTGCTAAATACTTGGCAGACTATGCTCGATACATCCGTGCAAAGAAGTTTTGAAATTTAAGCTGTTTGAATTTGTCGAAATTTGGGAATTTTGACAAAAACCTTGAAAATATCCCTAATTTCGTGAATTCCAAAATCCAAAACTATGCCACAAATTCATCGCGTCTTATGCCCTTTCCATTTCAGCAAAAACTTCGCCGATACGACTTGTAAATAAAAGTGTCATTTTTGACATTTTCAAATTTTAATTGTAAAAATCTCGAAATAGCGAAATTAGCAACAGAAACGGACAACGGCACGTTACTCAGCGCATTCGCCTCCATTGGGTGGCACTAACCGTCATGTCTAGTTTTGTGACACAGACACACAGACACACAGACACACAGACACACACACGAACAGACAATAGCGTCCGTATATATGTTACGTCCAGTTTCCGTATGCGTCCAGAATCCGTATATACGGATTCTGGACGCTGCGCTGTCCAAAATCCGTATATACGGATTCTGGACGCCACGCTGTCCAGAATCCGTATTGGAGGAAGGCGCAGGCCTATATACGTTTTCTGGACGTCCAGAAAACGTATTCGAGTGAATGCGTGCAAGGGGCTTACTCCAGCCTGAGCAGGAGGTGAAGTATACGGTGGAGTGTTCACCCCACTTACAGTTTGCACTAAAACTCGGTCGACGTCGCGCCTGGCGGGTCTCAGCTGAGGCTTAGCGCGACCACCAACTTCAGGGCGCGCTCCGCGCGCCCTGAAGTCGGTCACCGGTCGCGTTAAGCCTGAGCTTCGACCCGCCAGACTGCGACGCCGACTGACTCTTGTGATCCGTTTCTGGGCGCAGGGCGAGCCTAAGCATAGCCTGATTTCAAAGGAAAATCACACTTGCAAAGAAAATTGCACAGTTATGTAACTTAAAGGCTAATATTTTTCGGCGCTTTTAATTTTATTCTAGAGCGCTTATACAAGTCAGAACGCGCTTTTGATTTTGAATATGCAACTTTTGAGTGCGAATACAGTTTTCGCTTATAAAGCGCATTTAAAATCGCAGGCAGGAGATCGTAGCCCTGAGTCTAGGCTAAGCATACTAGGCGGAGATCGTAGGCCTGAGCAGGCGGACATCGTAAGCCTGAGCAGGAGGAGATCGTAGGCCTGAGCCTAGGCTAAGCATACTAGGCGGAGATCGTAGGCCTGAGCAGGCGGAGATCGTTAGCCTGAGCAGGAGCAGATCGTAGGCCTGAGCCTAGGCTAAGCAAACTAGACGGAGATCGTAGGCCTGAGCAGACGGAGATCGTAGGCCTGAGCCTAGGCTAAGCATGCTAGGCGGAGATCGTAGACGGCTAAAAATGGTGGACCACAGAAAAATCGGTACGGACCACAGAAAAATGGGTATTCGCACAGAAAAATGGGTATTCGAACAGAAAATGGGTATTCGCACAGAAAAATGGGTATTCGCACAGAAAAATGGGTATTCGCACAGAAAATGGGTACTCGCACAGAAAAATGGGTATTCGTACAGAAAAATGTGTACTCGCACAGAAATATGGATACTTGCACAGAAACGTGATAATATCACGACAGACTCAGGCTCAAGCGTTGGCTCTGGCTTAGGCTAAAGCAGGCTCAGGCTAAGGCTAAGGCTAAGGCTTAGGCTTAGGCTTAGGCTTAGGCTCAGGTCTACGATCTCCTCCTGCTCAGGCCTACGATCTCCGCCTAGCCTACGATCTTCTCCTGCTCAGGCCTACGATCTCCACCTAGCCTACGATCTCCTCCTGCTCAGGCCTACGATCTCCGCCTAGACTACGATCTCCTCCTGCTCAGGCCTACGATCTCCGCCTAGACTACGATCTCCTCCTGCTCAGGCCTACGATTTCCGCCTAGACTACGATCTCCTCCTGCTCAGGCCTACGATCTCCACCTAGCCTACGATCTCCTCCTGCTCAGGCCTACGATCTCCGCCTAGACTACGATCTCCTCCTGCTCAGGCCTACGATCTCCGCCTAAACTACGATCTCCTCCTGCTCAGGCCTACGATCTCCGCCTAGACTACGATCTCCTCCTGCTCAGGCCTACGATCTCCGCCTAGACTACGATCTCCTCCTGCTCAGGCCTACGCTCTCCGCCTAGCCTACGATCTCCTCCTGCTCAGGCCTACGATCTCCGCCTAGACTACGATCTCCTCCTGCTCAGGCCTACGATCTCCGCCTAGACTACGATCTCCTCCTGCTCAGGCCTACGATCTCCGCCTAGACTACGATCTCATCTCCTCCTGCTCAGGCCTACGATCTCCACCTAGACTACGATCTCCTCCTGCTCAGGCAGGCCTACGATTTCCGCCTAGACTACGATCTCCTCCTGCTCAGGCCTACGATCTCCGCCTAGCCTACAATCTCCTCCTGCTCAGGCCTACGATCTCCGCCTAGACTACGATCTCCTCTTGCTCAGGCCTACGATCTCCGCCTAGCCTACGATGTCCGCCTAGCCTACAATACGATCTACGATTCGCTCTGCTTTGCCTAGGTTTAGGCCTACGATTACCCTCTAGCAGGCTTTGTAGATGATTCTATCGAGTTTCTGTGCAAGTACCCATTCTTCTGTGCGAGTACACATTTTTCTGTGCGAATACCCATTTTTCTGTGCGAGTACCCATTTTTCTGTGCGAGTACCCACTTTCTGTGCGAATACCCATTTTTATGTGCGAATACCCATTTTTCTGTGCGAATACCCATTTTTCTGTGCGAGTACCCATTTTCTGTGCGAATACCCATTTTTCTGTGGCCCATACCCATTTTTCTGTGGTCCGTACATCCACCCATCGTAGACCTGAGCAGGCGGAGATCGTAGGCCTGAGCCTAGGCTAAGCATACTAGGCGGAGATCGTAGGCCTGAGCAGGCGGAGATCGTAGGCCTGAGCCTAGACTAAGCATACTAGGCGGAGATCGGAGGCCTGAGCAGGCGGAGATCGTAGGCCTGAGCAGGAGGAGATCGTAGGCCTGAGCCCAGGCTAAGCATACTAGGCGGAGATCGTAGGCCTGAGCAGGCGGAGATCGTAGGCCTGAGCAGGAGGAGATAGTAGGCCTGAGCCTAAGCCTAAGCCTTAGACTAAGCCTGAATCTAATACTGACTTTAAATCAAATTCATATGTTTACAACTGCATCTTATTCTCAAAAGTTCAAAGCGCTTTGTTCAATTTCAAAAGCGCTTTCTTCATTTTCAACAATTTTAAAAGCGCATTCTTCAAAAATTAAAAGCGCAATTTTTATTTTAAGCGCTCTGAAATGAAAAGCGCTTTCTTCGAAATATAAACCGGATGTAACAGATTAAAAGCGGCGAATATATTTGTCCCCTAACTTAAACACAACGGCTCCCGCCCGCCCACCCAAGTCGCGCATGCACTTCGCGAATACGGATTCTGGACGTCCAGAAAGCGTATACGAGTGTTCGACCGCGCGCCTTTCTCGAATACGGATTCTGGACAGAACGGCGTCCAGAATCCGTATATACGGATTTTGGACGGCGCAGCGTCCAGAATCCGTATATACGGATTCTGGACAAATACGGAAACTGGACGCGACATATATACTCGCCGCCCTGGGGGGCGGCGAAACAAGCTGTGTGTGTAAAAAGTTCAACCTATTCTTTGTGTCTGTCAAATGTTGGTGAACAGTATAGTGAACTTTGTACACATCGTTAGCCGCATCTGGAGAAAGTGTCTTGAGAATGTGTACCTTAATACAGTCCCGTCCGGAAATAACGCCTCGAAAAACGCGTTTGCGTTCTGAGCGCGTTTTCGTGCAATGTATGCAAATTTCTTAATTGAAAAGCGTCCAACGGATTGAAGACACATCGTTCTGGTTTGTTTGGCTTGTTTATGGCCTTGTAAACCTATAGGTGTTCTCTCCTTGCTTTGATTTCTTCAAAATCTGCGAATTTCCAAAGCTGATTGAGTATCGAAAATTTATGGAAATTCTGGTCAAAATGTGAGGCCATCTTGCGTCCTATAGTCGTGACAACCCATAAAGACAAGTTTTCTATCCTTTTGACACACTCCGATTACCGAATTTGGCATAGAACGCAACAGAACGCATCTCAGAACGCAAACGCGTTTTGAGAACGCAACAGGGCGTTATTTCCGGACGGAACTGTACCAAGTGCAGCTATCCCCACGATACGGTTGTCTGTACAGCTGATCCGAAGCTCAGTGATATCGCCGCGTTCGCTATATGTTTTCGGCATGATACGACGCCGTTTATCTGATGTTTCCTACCTGTGTGAAAACATCACATCCAACAAAAAAACTTGCCAAAAGTTTGGTGCGAGCGAATTCCCGTGTTCAGCGTACGCATTTCTATTTCCGAGTGCACATTCATCAATAAACAGATGTTCTGGCCATCAGACGAAAATCTCAATTTTGACATTTTTTTTAATTTAATTCTAAATGTCTCGAAATTGGAATTTATTAATACTGCAAAACTATGTCACAAATTCTTATTGGCATACGGCCTTACCATTTCTGCGTTCAAATTCGTCAAAAACGATGTTCTATTTTGTTGATTTACGGAATTTTGAAAAATAATCACGCATTTCTATGAAATTCCATATTTGCAAGAAAATTCTCTTGCATTACAAATTATCCGCAGTCTATACTCTTTCCATTTCTGAAGAAATTTCGCCGCTATATCATCAGGTGAAAAAGTCGATTTTGGACATTTCCGTATTTTGATTGTAAATATCTCGAAATTGTAATTTTAAAAAACTGCAAAACTATGTCACAAATCCTTATTGGCATACGACCTTTCCATTTCAGCATTCACATTCGATAATAAATGACGTTGTATTTTAGTCAATTTATGCAATTTTGACAAATAATCGCGTATTTCTATTAAATTCCACATTTGCAAAAAATTTCTTTTGTGTTACAAATTATCCGCGGTCCATGCTCCTTCCATTTCTGAAGAAATTTCGCGGCTAGTGCATCAGACGAAAAAGTCGATTTTTGACATTTTCGATTTTTAATTGCGAATATCTCGAAAATGCGAAATTAGCAACAGAAACGGACATCGGATCCGTACTCAGCGACATCGACTCTACTTGACCGCATATGTCCCTGACTTTACTTCGGTGCGACGGAAACACACACAGACACACAGACACACACACACACACACATTGTCATCCGTATATATACACCTCGCCGCGCTGAGGCGCGGCGAAAAAACAGTTTCGCCCGAAACTAATCGGCACTTTACGGTAATTCACGTTCTGCTCACGCCTGCTGTGCCCCGCCGACCAGAGATTGCGCGGTTTGAAGGGGCCGCCCTCCAGAACGCGCCATATTGCGTAGTCTGGAGGGAAACCCTCCAGATTGCGCAATCTGGCTGGATTGCGGAAAGTGGGTGCAACATACATATGTGACGTCCACTTTCCGCATTCGTCCAGAAGCCGCATAATGCGGGTTCTGGACGCGGCGTCGTCCAGAATCAGCCTTGGAGATAGGAGAAGCATGCTCCTGGCTCTGTGTACGGAATTTGGATGTCAAGAATCAGCATTTCGTGATCGAGTACAATGTTACTTTCATTGAAATGAAACTATGCTTAGGCTCGCCCTGCGCCCACAGTGCACAAGAGTCAGTCGGCGTCGCAGTCTGGCGGGTCGAAGTTTAGGCTTAACGCGACCGGTGACCGACTTCAGGGCGCTGAAGTTGGTGGTCGCGCTAAGCCTCAGCTGAGACCCGCCAGGAGCGACGCGGACCGAGTTTTAGTGCAAACTGTAAGTGGAATAAACACTCCTCCATCTTATTCACCTCCTGCCTAGGCCTGCTGTGCACCTCCGGCATGCGAAGCCAAAGGAATGCTGATTCTGAACGTCCAGATCACGCACACTGTGTTGGGGCCATGGCTCTTCTTTCCAATGCCGATTCTGGACGCCGGCCGTCCAGAATCGGCATTATGCGGAATCTGGACGGAGATGCGTCCAGAATCCGCATTATGCAGCTTCTGGACGAATGCGGAAAGTGGACGTAACGTATATACGATTGACAATGTGTGTGGCCGTGGGTCCGTCCGTCCGTCCGTCCGTCCGTCCGTCCGTCCGTGCCACCGAAGTAAGAAACATGACATATGTCATCAAGTAGAGTCAAGGTCGCTGAGTACGGATCCGATGTCCGTTTCTCTTGCTAATTTTGCATTTTCGAGATATTCACAATTAAAATTCAAAAATGTCGAAAATCGAGTTTTTCACCTGATGAGCTAGCCGCGAAATTTCTTCAGAAATGGAAAGAGCACGGACCGCTGATAATTTGAAACACAAAAGAAATTTTTTGTCAATGTGGAATTTGATAGAAATACGCAATTGTTTGTCGAAATTTTATAAATTGGCAAAAATAGAACGTCATTTATTGACGAATGTGAATGCAGAAACTGAAACGTCGTAAGCCAATAAGAATTTGTGACATAGTTTTTTAGTTTTAAAAATTGCAATTTTGGAGATATTTACAATTAAAATATGAAAATGTCGAGCATCGTCTTTTCCGCCTGATGAGCTAGCGGCGAAATTTCTTCAGAAGTAGAAAGAGCATAGGCCGTGGACAATTTGTAACACAAAACAAATTTTTTTCAAATGTGGAATTTCATAGAAATACGCAATTGTTTGTCAAAATTTCATAAATTGACAAAAATAGAACGTCATTTATTGACGAATGTGAATGCAGAAATTGAAAGGCCGTAAGTAATAAGCATTTGTGACATGGCTCTACAGTTTCGAAATATTGCAATTTAGAGATATTTACAATTAAAATGTAAAAAATGTCGAAAATCGACTTTGTCGCCTGATGGACTAGCGGCGAAAATTTTTCAGAAATGTAAAGAGCATAGACCGCGGATAATTTGTCACACAAACAAAATTGTCTGCAATTGTGGAATTGTAAAGAAATACGCCACAATTTGCCACAATTCTATAAATTGACAAAAGCGTCCGCAGAAATACGCAACCAAACAAAATTCCTGGTAGAGAACGACTGCACCAAACAGTTGGCAAGTTTTTTGTTCGATGTGGCGTATTCCCACAGGTATAAAACTTCAAATCAACGGCGTCGTATCATGCCGATACCATATAGCGAACGCGGCGATATCACTGAGCTTTAGATCAGTTGTACAGACAACCGTATCGTGGTAATAGCTGCATTTAGATAAATTGTGGTACACGTTTTCAAGGTACCTTCTCTAGATACGGCTAATTATGCGAATGAAACTAACTATACTGTTCACCAAGATTTGACAGACACAAAGTATAGGTTGAACTTTTTACACACACAGCTTGGCAGTAAAATTGCGTAAAACTTTTGTAAATGGAGCAGATATACAACGATTGCGGCCTCAAGTGGACAATTGAGGACATCAAAGCTGGCATTTTGGACATGATTTTGACACTTTTCAGAGACTGCTATACTGAAATTCTATTCTAGTACTACCTACACTACAATTCATGAATTACCTCCTATGTTGTACTGTACTATACTACAATTCACAGGAAATGATAATACTATACTACAATATTCTATAATCAAAAATCACTACTCTATACTCTACTATACTAGAATTAAAATGAATTCCAGTATGACACCTTGCGGATGACCACAGAGATTACATAATTTGGTCTTAGAGTCAGTTTCCACTCGCTGTTTCGGTTTAGGAAACAAGCTTAGAGTAAAAACTGGATACCCGATTGGCATTGCATAGTGATTGCATTGGTTGATTGGCATTGCATAGTGTGTTGTGCATTTGAGGAGTTTATTCAATAGTGCGTCAGAATAGAAAGTTGAGCAAGTTGAGCGTGGAGTTTCGCCGCAGTTACCTCGAGTTTTCAAAGGTAGTTTGTGCCATTCTCGGGCAATCGTTGCCTATAAGGCGTATTGGTGGGTACTGATCCACAAATGGATCAGGCAGGAATGTTCGCCGCAGGTTCACTTTGGAATGAAGAGGGTCTAAATCGAACGACGCGCTTTTCTTTTGGGTCACAAATGCGGGTGGTTACGATACCGTTGCTGTAGATTGCAGAAGCGCACAGTAATTGCCGCGTTTCGTGTTCGATCGAATTGGTGGCAAAACATACGTTGCACGACACATCCATGGAAAAACATTGCTTAGTTATAGCTGTTTGAAAATGCCGAAATCTGCCATATTTGACAAAACCCTTGAAAACATCTCTAATTTCTTGAATTCTAAAATCTGAAACTGTTTCATAATTGCATGACATACTACGCCCGGTACATCCACGCAAAGATATTTTGAAATGTAAGCTGTTTGAAATTGTCGAAATTTGGCAATTTTAAAAAAAACCTT
>JASAMZ010013060.1:0-2500 GCA_030248115.1 Linhomoeus sp. GSCO2_2 | reverse complement strand
AAACGCAAGTGCAATGCCCTACGCACGCCTACAATTTTCTAAATTGTTCGAATGCGGCATACGCTTATCGTTGTGTCTGGCGTGCGACAAAATTGACCCCGTAATTTTACGACGTGGGAATCTTGCATTACTAAGCGCAACCCAATGCACAGGCGACAATCGTTTTATCAACAGAAAACAAAGTTCTGCACGCTCTTTCACTCGGCGAAGAATTGCGCGAGTCGTATTGGCCATAGATATCGACTCTGCCTCTTTCCAGAAAGTCCAACGGGTGCTGGCCGACTTTGGCTGGCGCGTGCGAAGTCGACAGACGGGCGCATTTCTATCGCGCGACAAATTCTGCCTCGCGTCTCGCAAAATTTCGTCGGCCACCGGCAGCGTCGACTTTTTTCGCCGCCCTCAGGCGGGCGAGACTATACGAGAGCTCGGCGTGCGTGCGTACGTACGTACGTCCGTCCGTAACGCTCTCAGATCTCGGCGTTGGAAAGTCGTAGAGCGGAGATCTTGGGCTCTACGGATAGGTCTCGACTCACTGATCATTCAGCTAAGAGGTTTCGAAATTCAAAAGTTTGAATTGCGCGCGCTACAGTAACCCGAAGGTCAAAACGCAAAACGGCTCTAACTCGCTCGTGTTACGTCGTAGAGCGGCAATCGACACGTCAGATGAAAGCTCTCGACGTGTTCTTTCATGCGTCTGTAAAAGTTTTTCAATTGCGCAAACACGCACCGCGGAAAACGCCATTCTCGGGATTTTGACGCTAAGCTGGCTCTAACTCGCTCAACTTGCGTCGTAGAGAGACGATCTCGAGCTTATTGAATAGCCCTCGACTCATTGATCATTTGTTCTCCCATTGGTCAAAACTCAAAAGTTTGAATTTCGCGAGTTACAGTAACTCGAAAGTGCAAAAGCAGAAAACGGCTCTAACTCGCTCGTCTTGCGTCGTAGATCGGCAATCGACGCGTCAGGTGAAAGCTCTAGACGTGCTCTTTCATGCGGCTGCAAAAGTTTTTACAATTACGCAAACACACGCACCGCAGAAAATGCCATTCCCGAGATATCAACTCTAAGATCGCTCTTTGCTACATGCAGAAGTGCGACACCGTTTGATTGCTCATAGTGCGCTCTTTTGTGCTCTGTCAATTGTTTGCCAAAACTTTTACAAGTTTTTGTCACTTTTTTAAAAGCGTTGCTTGAAAGAGGGATGTTCTTGCTCTAAAAGCCAAATCGCGGGCGAAATCAATATTGCTATGCAATACCCTCTTGCGAAGCGGGGGCTCATGAAGCGGAGCATGCGGGCGATGAACTCTCGCACTCTCTGCAGAAAGAACGCAACTCTTTGCAAAGTCGGTCAGAATACAAACTCAAGTTTTTAATACCGGAGCTTGTTTGTCGCCGAGGACTTGGGTGCATACTTAGGCGGAAGGCGCGGCCGCGCAAATTCGTCAAGTGTCACTCTGCGCTTTTCGCGGGTCTATCTATCTCGTTCACCCGTGTAGGTGTTACATTGGAAGTTGCGCAGATCACTGTGGCACAGAGCCAAGAGGAGTGACAAACTCAACTAAAGCGCTGCGAAAGTTGTGTGCATAAGGGCCGCAAACAGTTTACACGCGTTGACTGACAACTCTGGTCTATGTTGCTGCAGGTCATTTGTTGTGTTCACATCCGATTATGGTAAACATGTAAAACGTAGTCTTTTCTCAAACTGTGCACAGAGAGGACACAGGCCATTGGTTCTGATCACAAATGGTCAATCTCGAAACTATCCATGTTCGCCTTGACGTTTGACGTTGCAAAGAACATTGCATTGACACTCAGATCTTGTTCCAGTTTTGGCGGATGTCGAGTGCTGATTGTCGACTTAAATTGTCGCCGGGGACTTGGGTGCATACTTAGGCGGAAGGCGCGGCCGCGCAAATTCGTCAAGTGTCACTCTGCGCCTTTCGCGGGTCTGTCTGTCTCGTTTACCCGTGTAGGTGTTACATTGGAAATTGTGCAGATCACTGTGGCACAGAGCCAAGAGGAGTGACAAACTCGACTAAAGTGCTGCGAAAGTTGTGTGCATAAGCACCGCAAACAATTTACACATGCCGGCCTATGCTGCTGCAGGTCATTTGTTGTGTTCACATCCGATTATGGTAAACATGTAAAACGTATGTAGTCTCTTCTCAAACTGTGCACAGAGAGGACACAAGGCACTGGTCTGATCACAAATGGTCAATCTCGAAACTATCCATGTTCGCTTTGACGTTTGACGTTGCAAAGAACATTGCATTGACGCTCAGATCTTGTTCCAGTTTTGACGAATGTCGAGTGCTGATTGTCAGAATGGTAGGACTTCGGAGGGAAGTTACATCCAAATCAGTTAATCCAAAACGACCGCCTAAATCGAAAGCAATTCGTAAACTGTAAACCACACATTTGGGCAATCGCAACCCACTTCTAGTCAGGTCAAAGCAGACAAAGAAGTGTCCTTTGACAAGTTCTTCTCTGTTTGGGATG
>JASAMZ010013058.1:0-13945 GCA_030248115.1 Linhomoeus sp. GSCO2_2 | reverse complement strand
CACGAAGTCGCCAGGCGCACGAATAGACACGTTGTTATGACGGCTAGAGGCGCGAGCGGCTATCGCTGCGGCGGACAAAGAGAGGCGCGTGCTGAGGATGAGAGAATGGGGTGTTTGAAGTGGCGCCGCGCGTTACTTGTACGTAAGTGGTAGTACCGTGAACGATTACGGTAGGTACATACATAAGTACTAAAACGGCTAAAATCGCCAGAATGGCGACAGGGGGCGAGCCTAAGCATGTAGCCTGAATTCAAGGGAAATCTTGCTTGACGGTATAGAGAACGAACAAGGTACAACGACTCCCACAGACGTTCTTGGCCCCGCGGCTCCATCCACATCGTCATTAGACAGACGCCGCACTTAGAACATTTGGGGCACTCATTCAGAATTTGGGGGCACTCATTCAGACTTTGGGGGCACTCATTCAGAATTTGGGGGCACTTATTCAGATACTAGGGTCTATAGCCCGTCGATAACGCATTGCAGCTTCAGAAACCGATGTCGCGCAGCTGTCGCGGTGCAGCTTCAGAGACCGATGCCGCGCAGCTGACGCGCTGCAGAGACCGATGTCGCGCAGCTCACGCGCTGGAGCTTCAGAGACCGATGTCGCGCAGCTGAGCCGCTGCAACTTCAGAGACCGATGTCGCGCAGCTGACCCGATGTCGCGCAGCTCACGCGCTGCAGCTTCAGAGACCGATGTCGCGCAGCTGACGCGCTGCAGCTTCAGAGACCGATGTCGCGTAGCTGACGCACTGCAGCTTCAGAGACCGATGTCGCGCAGCTGACACGCTGCAGCTTCTGTCAAAGGTTGGAGGTCGCCGTTTTGCGCTTCGCCTGTGCCCGTGACTCGTGCTCCGTTGTCGGTCAGAAGACAAACCGACGTTTTGCGCTTCGCCTGTTCCCGTGAGTCGTGCTCCGTTCTTGGTCAGACTTGGTCAGAAGACAAACCGACGTTTTGCGCTGCGCCTGTGCCCGTGACTCGTGCTCCGTTGTCGGTCAGAAGACGAAACCCCGTGTTGACGGTGCTTTGACAGTGTGTAAAGCATATTGTTATCACGTTGGGTCTCACAGCGAACAACCGCGAAAGCTGTTCCGAAGCAACGGAAAGCGTGTGGAGACCAACTTGTGATCTTACTGTATACGGCGCGAATTCAAACCGCGCACGATGTACCGCGCAGCGGATATTTCGGAATTTCTTCCGAATTTAGGCGGCGGCCGAAGCCGAAACTAAAACTGGGCGATGCCCCGTCGGAAGGCGGTTGTTTTGAGCCCGGGATCGCCGGGATCCGTGCCCGAAGTCGGGAGTTATCGTTCAGACAAACAGACAGAGATCGCGTGATTAGTATATATGTAAGGATGTAAGGATAGCCGACCAAACGCGTTGAATTCAATCAGATCGTCCAGTGTCCCAAAGGCTGCTCCTCTTCGTTTCTAGCCCGTTCTTTCCAATTCGCGGCCTTCTGAGCGCAGCGCCTCTTCAGCCACTGGCAGAGCAGAACCGAAGCCATTCCACACGAGCAGGCAACCGCCACCACTGAGGCAGCCACGCTGACTGACTCGACTTTGAACACGGAATTTCCACCTGGGGTTACAGAGCTTCCGCTTCCAGTGAGAATGGTGCAGTTGCCACTGTCGTTGGCAGTAGTCACGGGATGGGTCGTATCGACAGTGCTGATGGGCTTGCCAACGGGCGAGCTGGACAGCTTTTCACGCCTGAATTATTTGCGCCGTTGATGAAATGTGGCGTCTCTGCAGTAAAACACTAACGAAGCCCACGCATTGCACTAACCAAACTGCGAAGGTCACGCGGGTAGTAGATGTTTCAGCAATTAGCGCTTCTTGCTCGTAGCGGCAACCGGTCTCTGGACAAGTCACAAGCTTGCACTCGCCGTCCCTCAATGTCACACCGCCAAACGTCAGTCCAGAACAGGCTAAATTCAAATGTTACATATGTTGGCGACGACGACGACGACGACAACGACGACGACGACGACGAGGACGACGACGACGACGACGACGACGACGACGACGACGACGACGACGACGGCGGCGGCGACGACGACGACGGCGGCGACGACGACGACGACGACGACGGCGGCGACGACGGCGACGACGACGACGACGACGACGACGACGACGACAGCGAAGACGACGACGACGACAGCGAAGACGACGACGACGACGACGGCGGCAAAGACGACGACGACGACGACGACGGCGACGACGACGACGACGACGGCGACGACGACGACGACCACAAAGAGAAGGAGGAAAGAAAGCGTGAATATGTACGAGAATGCTAACACTGCGTCTGGCAACACTGCTGCAGACAGTTGCCCAAATCGACCGGATAGAGGTGGTTGAGAACCACAATGCCATTCTCACTGAATGTCGCCTTGTGGACAAAATCGTTGATACAACGGCCAGCTTGGCCGACATCGATTAGCAGAGGCGCCAGCGCAGAAACTGCGAAAGCTACGGAAAGATACATTTTTGTTCGTCTACCGTCCGACTGGGCAGAACGTCTTTGCATGCTCGCTTCTCTGTCGTTGCTTGATCGCAAATCGGCACCGGAAATCAATGTCCAAAGATATTGTCTACCGTGAATCTGAGCGAACGGCTTGTCCTGTTATGCATCATCCAGCAATGCAGTGGCAACTGCGCAGAGAGCTGACCCAGCCAATCCAGGGTAGAGTGAATAGAGACGACGGACTAGCTCGGCCATTTTCGCGGGCGCCCGCACAATTCCAGTTTTATTATACTCCACAAACAAGCTCCGGTATTAAAAGTGTGGAGTATGTATATGTCGTAGGCCTTTGTGGTACCCAGGCTTTTATGATACCATAGTACTACGAGTCGGAGGTACCATAAAAGCCGAGGCCTATTTGATACCGCCTTCGCTCGCTCTCTCCAAATCAGATAAGACCGTCCGCTCGCTGCATTAACCCTTTGCGCATTGCGCGCCGCTTTGCGCGTCATCATTTCGATCACATCTGATGCAGCGTGAGGTTTGTTCTCGCTTTACTAACAGCCATTGTGTGTAACGGTGGTACGGAAAGTCCGGGGTTCGCGAAATGCCGAAGGTGCGTAGCCCTGAGGATGAAGCAGAGTACGCCATTTGGAAGAGAGTCTTGGAAGTCGACGTTGGCGAAGCAGTTGAAAGAACAACAAAACATTTTCGAAGCCGAATTCGCAGAGACTTTGGACTGTGCCCAGTGAACAGAATTATTGTTCACAAGTCAACTGGAAAGCCCGTTCTGGTCCCCGCCAAGCTTGAATTGGCCCTCGGTTCGGTCTGTCACTGCAGGAAATTGGCCCTCGGTTCGGTCTGTCACTGCAGGAAATTGGCCCTCGGTTCGGTCTGTCACTGTAGAAAAAATTGCGTGACTAAGAGGTGTCTCTGCCAAAAGAACGGTGCGAAGTGCGGAACAAAATGCCACCCTGGTACGCATTGCGATAACTCGTCAGGGTGGCCAATAGAAACTTAAACTAGTTGCAGTTTCAGTTTCAGTTACAATCAGTTAACTGAAACTGAAACTGAATCGAAACTCGCGCGGATTCCTTAACTGAAACTGAAACTGAAACTCACAGTTTAGTTTCAGTTATTGACTGTCAAATTTTGCCGAATTTCAGCAGGTTTTAATGAAATTCTAACCGAATTTTTCTACATATGTAGACGTTTTGTCCATATTCAGTCCAAATATGCAATGATGCCATCCCAAGTTTAGAAATCGCTTCTTTGTCCACTGAATACGATCCACAAGAATTATTTTGAGCAATTCGTTGTAACTTTCTGAACCTTCAATAACTGAAACTCCGTTTCAGTTACTGAATCGAAACTCGCGCGGATTCCATAACTGAAACTGAAACTGAAACTGAAACTCAGCCAGCACCATAATTTTAACTGAAACTGAAACTGAAACTAAAATGAGTTTCTATTGGTCACCCTGTAACTCGTGAGAGCTGATCTGTTAATTCTTCGCAAATCGCGCGTCGCTATGCCTTCTGGTGAGAAAAAGTCGCCATTGTTGTTGTTGAAACGCGTGCGTGATTCGTTTGACTGTACCCTACTTGTTGCTGGGTCATTCTGGTGCGCTTCGACAGAAAGAGTTAACGCCGCGAGCGGACAGTCTTATCTGATTTGGAGAGAGCGAGCGAAGGCGGTATCAAATAGGCCTCGGCTTTTATGGTACCTCCGACTCGTAGTACTATGGTATCATAAAAGCCTGGGTACCACAAAGGCCTACGACATACATAGCGATTGTGCGCGAAACGCAGAAACTTTGAGTCAACGGCGTTCGCGCGTGAAGCGGCCGATTTGCAAACGGTCTTTTGCGTTGGGTAGGCCTAGTGGGTGGGCAACCTGCACGACATATGGGGTCACGCTCCGGGACCCCGTTGGCGGGAAATTCAAAAATTTAAATTTTCAAAGTACTGGTAAATGGGTTAAACAAGGTAGAACTCGAAAAAGTTGCATATAATGGTATATACTATCTTTTGATATGTTGTAGCACTCGATAGGGCCGAGGGTGGAAAAAATGAATTGGATCGCTGCGGGACCCATTTTGGCGCCAAATTTGAAAAATTCGCGAATTTTGGCCCCAGGTCGACTTTGACGGGCTGCTGTGCGAGCTAGGTAGCAGCGAGAGCGGCGAGACCACTCTTGGTGCTCCTTCCCAGATGTCCTCTATCGAATGAGCCATCAACGGAGAAAATCGGGCGAAACACAAAAAACTTTCTTACACTGCGACTTTTTCGACTCCGGGGTCGAAAATTGCGATTTTCGCATTTCGGTGTCTATAACGCTCAAATGCGTCGCCGAATCGTTCCAAAAGTAGTTTCAAACGATTCTACGCTTAAATCTGGTCTAGAAAAGTGCTGTGGAATAATTTTCGAAGTTACAGTATCCCTACCGCGTCCGTTTGAATTTTGGGTGTCGGGTCGACTTTTGCGATACTATACTCGATTTTGGGGTTTTCGGGGGCGGTGATTACGAATTTGGCATCCGTTCCATATTTAGATGATGTTTGAACATACCTATGACGAATTTGCATGCTACCGTACCCCAAGTGCAGAATTCCGGTTCATGAAGTCCATAGGAAGTTAGGGGTGTTGTATGTCGATTCCAGGGTTTTCGGGAGCGCTAATTCCGAATTCGGCATTAGTTTTGCCCTCCGATACGTCAGCATTCCAAAACAGCATAGGAGTCACTATGCGTTGGAGTTCAAATTTGTGGAGTATACTGCGTCCCCCGGACGACTTGCCTGGTTCTCCACTGCGCTGCCAATGCACGGACGGACGGTGCGCCTCTAGTACATACCATACATACCAGAAGAGGGACGGCCTTATGGCAGTGGCAGACATTAAATAAACCGACGTCTGCAACTGACTGCAAACCCAAGTTTCCAGCAACCCAGAATAAAACGTTTGGTTCAGCGTTGCCACTTTGCGCCATCCACGTCTCAAACGAAAGTGAATCCGTAAAATTCGCCAGCCCAAAACTAGACGCCTGGCTCAGTCACGAGTCCGAAATTTCGTTTGGCGCAGCCAAATCCCAACTGCACGACCAACATCAGACTTGGCCGACGTTTGCCTCAAAAGAAGAAGTTCCAACATTTGGCGCAGCCGAAAACTTTTGACTTGTAAATTTGCTCGACCGTCAATTTGACGCGCAGCCAAGTTTTGTTTGCGGCGTGGCCGTTTGTCGCAAAGTGTCGACTTTGGAAGCGCCGATGATCGTTGGGTGCGAGCGCGCCTGTACACTAAGTGTCTCTCAAACTCGGCGGCTGAATAGAGCGCAAGTCTCTCCCGCACATTCTGGCATCCCTCGCGCGACGAACTTTATTCGGCGGCCGGCGCAAAAATTTGCCGCGCGCGCCCCCTTCCCCCGGCCGGCCGAAAATTGTCATCACTTTTGGCAAATGCAATTCCCTGCGCACACGATTCTTCTAAAAATTTGCCAATTGCGCTATAATTTGGATTGCTAGTTTGGGCATGCGGCAAAATTTACCCCGTAGTTCTATGACGCGGCGTTCGCAAATTACCATTGATTTCCCGAAACAAAAGGCAGTCGCGAATTCGCTCTGCGCAAATCCGTCTCCCCCTGCGCCCTGCGCCTCGTCTACGACTGTCGTTCGCAAATCTCCCGTCTGCGGCGCGAACTTATAATGGCAAGACCAGACACGGCAATACATAGTTTACGCCAATTTTGGGGAACGTGCGCACGGGCGGAGCAAATGCATTTCCCTACGCACGCCTACAATTTTTATACTCCACAAACCAGGCAAGTCGTCCGGGGGACGCAGTATACTCCACAAATTTGAACTCCTACGCATAGTGACTTCCCTCTGGTTGCAACCTCATGATACCTTGGAGTGCAAAAGTAATGCCGAATTCGTGATCGCCACCCCGTAAAAGCCCGGAATCGATGTACGTAGAACACCCCTAACTTCCTATGGAGTCCTGGAACTGAAATTCTGCAGTTGGGGGACGGTAGCATGCGATTTCGTCATAGGTACGTTCAAACATCATCTAAACGCTAAACGAATGCGAAATTCGTAATCAGCGCCCCCGAAAACCCCGAAATCGAGTATAATATTGGCAAAGTCGACCCGACGCCCAAAATTCAAACCGACGAGGCAGGGATACTGTAGCTCTGCATATTTGCCAAAAACACTTTTCTGGACCAGATTTCAACGTAGAATCGCTTAAAACCACTTTTGGAACGATCCGGCAACGCATTCGGGCGCTACAGACGTCGAAACGCGAAAATCGCACTTTTCGACCCCGGAGTCGAAAAAGTTGCGGGAAAATAACTTTTTTGTGTTTCGCCCGATTTTCTCCGTTCATGGCTCATTCGATAGAGGACATCTGGGAAGGAGCAACAAAAGCGGTCTCGCCGCTCTAGCTGCTACCTAGCTCGCACAGCAGCCCGTCAAAGTCGACCCGGGGCCAAAATTCGCGAATTTTTCAAATTTGGCGCCAAAATGGGTCCCGCAGCGATCCAATTCTTTTTTTCCGTGTTCGGCACTATCGAGTACTACAACATATCAAAAGATAGTATATACCATTATATGCAACTTTTTCGAGTTCTACCTTGTACTATGCCTTTTTCAGTACTTTGAAAATTTAAATTTTGAATTTCCCGCCAACGGGGTCCCGGAGCGTGACCCCGTTTGGTGTCCACCCTGCCCACCCAGTAGGCCTACCCAACGCAAAAGACCGTTTGCAAATCGGCCGCTGCACGCGCGAACACCATCCGTTAGAAATTACACTGCGTTTCGCGCACAATCGCTATATACTCCACACTTTTGTGGAGTATAACAAGGGAAACGTGCAGGAGAACCTGCAGTGAAGCACTCCGACCAGAACGGGAGAAAGCAGACCGCCACTCACTTATCATGAGAAATAAGGCCGATTTCCGCCCGAAGATTCTCCACAATTTCCGCTGGCGCGCGAGTTTCAGAGTACGCATATTCCCTCCACTTACAAGGACCGGCGCGCAGCAGAACTCCACCGAAATCCTGTAGACCAAGCCGAATTGAGCCCAAAATTTGCCATTTCGGTTCGATTCAACATGTAGCCGGCAGCTAAGATTCGGGGCTGCGCCAATCGCCGACTCGCTTTACCATTTTGGACGGGAAGAATTGACAATTCATGCGCAAATGCTCACTTTACCACGCCGTCTTTCCGCACTGCATTTCCTTCAATCCAGAAGTTTGAATGGGCGCGCAACTTTAAGTTACAACACAGTTTGAGGAGAGTACGGTAAAAGTTGCATTCAAATTTAAATTTCGGCATTAGGAAAGTGGCTGTTTGAAGGCAAAATCGACACAATATGGAGAAACCAATAGCGAATTCGCGTTCCTCGCCGCGAAATACTACCCTAGAATCGACACTTCAACCGTACAATTACCACACTTTCAGTTTCGTCGAATACGACAGGGCTACGATAGGTCGATTTTCGACCAAAACGCGCCAATCTTGATCCAAAACGCCAAAATAACGCCAGATTCGGCATCAGCGACCTCGAAAGCACCGGGATCGACTCCAACATTGATTTTGACCACCCGGGTGGAAATTCGAATTTTGGACGCGGCCGGGGTACGGTAGCCGGAAAAAATTTTTGAAAATCGATTCCGGATCAGTTTTCGACGGGGAATCGCGTGGTGTAGTCCATTTGACCATAAATAATCGCAATCGGGCGCTAAAACGGCCGAAAGTCAAAAATCGGCATTTTCGACCCCCGACGGAGACCCGTTGGCACAGCAGAACTCAAGATTTCCGCGGCGGATTTCAGAGATTTTGGTCTTAAACGAAAGAGAACATGTTAATCTTGCCGATTTGAGATATCTGGCCCGATCCAACAACTCCCTGATTTACTAGGATTTTTGGAAGGCAAATTTTTGTCAAAAAACCATTTTCGGCTACCGTAACCCGAGAACGCGTCGACCTAGAGGGTCGGGATTTTTTGTCCCCTCTTCGTCTCGTCGAGGACTACAACATATCCAAAGGGCATCTAAATCGGCCCATTATTCCAGAAAGTAGCAGCTGCTGAACACCCTCCCAGTAAGTAAAAATTCAAATTTTTGAATTTTTCTCAAAATTTTTCCACCACGCGAAAAAAATGAAGGTCCGTCCACGCCTACTATCCCTCGAGAGCTATCGATTAAAAAAAACCCCGTCCAAATCGGATGAGAAATGAGGCACGAAAGTGAGTGGCGAAAGTTTTGATCGGGAGCAGCTCCACTATAGCACTCCGCCCCTTTTGGGGTCGGAGTGCTAACAAGCTGTGTGTGCAAAAAGTTCAACCTATACTTTGTGTCTGTCAAATCTTGGTGAACTGTACAGTGAATTTCATTCGCATAATTAGCCGCATCTAGCGAAGGTATCTTGAAAACGTGTACCACAATTCAAATGCAGCTATTACCACGATACGGTTGTCTGTACAACTGATCTAAAGCTCAGTGATATCGCCGCGTTCGCTATATGGTATCGGCATGATACGACGCCGTTCATCTGAAGTTTTATACCTGTGGAGTATACGCCACATCGAACAAAAAACTTGCCAACCGTTTGGTGCAGTCGTTCTCTCTCTACTAGGAACTTCGTTTGGTGTACGCATTTCTGCGTTATGACGCTTTTGACAATTTGTAAAATTTTGGCAAATTGTGACGCATTTCTATAAAGTTCCACAATTGCAAACAATTTCTTGTGTTTTACAAATTATCCGCGGTCTTTGCTCTTTCGATTTCTGAAGAAATTTCGCCGCTAGTCCATCAGGCGACAAAATCGATTTTCCACTTTTTTATATTTTAATTGTAAATATCTCTAAATTGGAATATTTCAAAGCTGTAGAACCATGTCACAAATTCTTACTAGCTTACGACCTTTCAATTTCTGCATTTATATGCGTCAATAAATGACGTTCTATTTTTGTCAATTTATGAAATACTGACAAATAATTGCGTATTTCTACGAAATTCCGCATATGCAAAAAATTTCTTTTGTGTTACAAATTGTCCACGGCCTATGTTCTTTTTATTTCTGAAGAAATTTCGCCGCTAGCTCATCAGGCGAAAAAGTCGATTTTCGATATTTTCATATTTTAATTGTAAATATCTCCAAATTGCAATTTTTCAAAACTAAAAAACTGTGTCACAAATTCTTATTGGCTCACGACGTTTCAGTTTCTGCATTCACATTTGTCAATAAATTACGTTCTATTTTTGTCAATTTATGAAATTTTGACAAACAATTGTGTATTTCTATCAAAATCCACATTTACAAAAAATTTCTTTTGTGTCACAAATTATCCGCGGTCTATACTCTTTCCATTTCTGAAGAAATTTCGCGGCTAGCTCATCAGGTGAAAAAGTCGGTTTTTGACATTTTCGAATTTCAATTGTGAATATCTCGAAAATGCAAAATTAGCAACACAAACGGACATTGGATCCGTCCTCAGCGACCTTGACTCTACTTGACCACATATGTCACATATTTTACTTCGGTGCCACGGACAGACACACAGACACACAGACACACAGACACACAGACACACAGACACACAGACAGACATTGTCATCCGTATATATACACCTCGCCGCGCTGAGGCGCGGCGAAAAAAGTGTGGAGTATATAGCGATTGTGCGCGAAATGCAGAAACTTTGAGTCAACGGCGTTCGCGCGTGAAGCGGCCGATTTCCAAACGGTCTTTTGCGTTGGGTAGGCCTAGTAGGTGGGCAACCTGCACGACATATGGGGTCACGCTCCGGGACCCCGTTGGCGGGAAATTCAAAAATTTAAATTTTCAAAGTACTGAAAAAGGCATAGTACAAGGTAGAACTCGAAAAAGTTGCATATAATGGTATATACTATCTTTTGATATGTTGTAGTACTCGATAGGGCCGAGGGTGGAAAAAAAGAATTGGATCGCTGCGGGACCCATTTTGGCGCCAAATTTGAAAAATTCGCGATTTTTGGCCCCGGGTCGACTTTGACGGACTGTTGTACGAGCTAGGTAGCAGCTAGAGCGGCGAGACCGCTTTTGTTGCTCCTTCCCAGATGTCCTCTATCGAATGAGCCATGAACTGAGAAAGTCGGTCGAAACACAAAAAAGTTATTTTCCCGCAACTTTTTTGACTCCGGGGTCGAATTTTGCGATTTTCGCGTTTCGGCGCCTAGAGCGCTCGAATGCTTCACCGAATCGTTCCAAAAGTAGTTTCAAACGATTCTACGCTTAAATCTGACCCAGAAAAGTATTTTTGAAAAATTTGCAGAGCTACAGTATCCCTGCCGCGTCGGTTTGAATTTTGGGCGTCAGGTCGACTTTGAATATTATGCTCGATTTCGGGGTTTTCGGGGGCGCTGATCACGAATTTGGCATCCGTTCAGTGCATCGATGATGTTTGAACGTACCTACGACGAATTTGTATGCTACCGTACCCCAAGTGCAGAATTTCAGTTCCCAGAGTCCATAGGAAACTAGGGGTGTTGTATGTTGATTCTGGGGTATTCTGGGATGTAGATCACGAATTCGGCATTAGTTTTCCGATTGGGAGTGTCAGGAGGCCACAACAGCAGAGGAGTCACCGTGCGTAGGAGTTCAAATTTGTGGAGTATACTGCGTCCCCCGGACGACTTGCCTGGTCTAAAATTGTTTGAATGCGGCATACGCTTTATCGTTGTGTCAGGCGTGCTGCAAAATTCCCCGTAATTTTACGACGTGGGAATCTTGCATTGCTAAGCGCAACCCAATGCATATGCGACAACCGTTTTACCAACAGAAAACAAAGTTCTGCACGCTCATTCATTCGGCGAAGAATTGCGCGAGTCGTATCGGCCATTGATATCGTCGACTCTGCCTCTTTCCAGACCAGGCAAGTCGTCCAGGGGACGCAGTATACTCCACAAATTTGAACTTCTACATATAGTGACTCCTATGCTGTTTTGGCCTGCTGACGTATCAGAGTGCAAAACTAATGCCGAATTCGGAATTAGCACCCCAGAAAACCCCAGAATCGACATACAACACCCCTAACTTCCTATGGACACCAGGAACCGAAATTCCGCACTTGGGGTACGGTAGCATGCAAATTAGTCATAGGTATGTTCAAACATCATCTAAATACGGAACGGACGCCAAATTCGCAATCAGCGCCCCCGAAAACCCCGCAATCGAGTATAATATCGCATAAGTCGACCCGACGCCCAAAGTTCAAACCGACGCGGCAGGGATACTGTAGCCCCGAAAATTTTTCAAAAATACTTTTCTGGGCCAGATTTAAGCGCAGAATCGTTTGAAACCACCTTTGGAACGAGTCGGCAACGCATTCGAGAGCTACAGACGCCGAAACGCGAAAATTGCAATTTTCGACCCCGGAGTCAAAAAAGTTGCGGGAAAATAACTTTTTTGTGTTTCGCCCGATTTTCTCCGTTCATGGCTCATTCGATAGAGGACATCTGGGAAGGAGCAACAAGAGTGGTCTCGCCGCTCTAGCTGCTACCTAGCTCGCACAGCAGCCCGTCAAAGTCGACCCGGGGCCAAAATTCGCGAATTTTTCAAATTTGGCGCCAAAATGGGTCCCGCAGCGATCCAATTCTTTTTTTCCACCCTCGGCCCTATCGAGTAACAACATATCAAAAGATAGTATATACCATTATATGCAACTTTTTCGAGTTCTACCTTGTACTATGCCTTTTTCAGTACTTTGAAAAAATAAATTTTTGAATTTCCCGCCAACTGGGTCCCGGAGCGTGACCCCGTTTGTCGTGCAGGTTGCCCACCTACTAGGCCTACCCAACGCAAAAGACCGTTTGGAAATCGGACGCTTCACGCGCGAACGCCGTTGACTCAAACTTTCTGCGTTTCGCGCACAAACGCTATATACTCCACACTTTTTTGTGGAGTATAAAAATCCAACGGGTGCTGGCCGACTTTGGCTGGCGAGTGCGAAGTCGACAGACGGGCGCATCTCTACCGCGCGACAAATTCTGCCTCGCGTCGCGCAGCGTCGGCCGGCCACCAGCAGCGTTGACTTAAATTGTCGCCGATAACTTAGGCGGAAGGCGCGGCCGCGCAAATTCGTCAAGTGTCACTCTGCGCCTTTCGCGGGTCTATCTCGTTTGCGAAGAATCTGTTGGTATCGTCTACGACAAACGACGGCGCGTGCGCAGCCCTGCCGACGGAAGGATGAACTCGAGCTGCCTAATCGTTTGGTTAGGGTACGGCATCATTGGCACCATATTTTTGCGATGTGACTAACACTTGCGTTTTCCACAAGAATTTAAATTAGGATCCAAGTTTTTGTTACATTACTAAAAGCTACCACAAACTTTTGGACTTCGGCCAAAATCTGATGCACGAGTTATCGTAGTGGTCAAAGATCTCAAACTCTATATTTGCTAGATACTTAAACTATGACATAATTTTTGCCCACAAATTTGCAGACGAATGTATGTAGCAAATTGGCAAACACTGCTGTCTTGACTGGCCGTGACTTTCACAGGCCCGTATTTACCACTCTGCTCCTGCGAAATCCGCCGCTCCCACCTGCGCCTGTAGACATTACACTGTAAACTGCACTTGTCTGCGACAACTTATCTCTGTCATTCTCATGCTACATGTCAGTGTTGGTCTGCTATCGTTGTCTATGCATTAACCCAGAATACATTGGCATACACGTATCACAGTCAAATCGTCACCAACAGAATAACATATACGGTACCATACATGCATACGTGAAACACAGTCCAGTGCATGATCACAACATCTGCGCAACTTCAAACATGGCACGCCGGATTTGTTCTCTGTCGATTCTTGTTTCCAAGTCTACTGTAGCCACCAGGTGCTGCAAGGTTTTTCTCACGAAGCCTAGAATTTCCTCTCTGCAAGGTCGATTTAACCACAGAAGCCCTTTCCTTAGCGCTTTCACTACTGTTTGATTAGAAGTCATATCGACTTGAAAATTGTCTGCAGGGGATTCCATTGTACTTCGAGTTCGAGTTTGGTTAACTGACCAGTATCTGACTGCGTTTGGTAGAATGTTGCCATTTATAGCCACCAAACAGTACAGAAATGTTCTGGTCCCAGCACGATTTCTGTCTATATAAGAAAATCCACGGACGAATACTTCATCACAATGCCAGAAATCATTCCGGGTGGCACGATCTATATTGACGGTACGAAAGGCGATTGGCCAAAGCAAGAAAAGTCCCACATCTTAGAGGTTCTATTAACGCTCGGTAAAGTCTTCACTACTGCAAGGTTTGCCCAGATTCGTCATCTCAGAGTGGGGAACTTGCCAAAGGAAGCCAGCGGAAAGACAGTCTATTTGCTGCTTGAAGGCGTTAGACCAAGTAGTCTAAACGAAGAATTGGTCCCAATCATAGCCTCTTGGCAAGGAACGACCAAAACACAAGTAGTTGTTTTTGAAGGGCCAATCGT
>JASAMZ010013057.1:0-11942 GCA_030248115.1 Linhomoeus sp. GSCO2_2 | reverse complement strand
TATGTTCTTCGTTCAGTTACGTATTGCTCAGTCATTACATGGATGTCTGAGTGAAACATTCTAATCATACCACTGATGGCATTCCCCGACGCAACCCACACAACCAACTCAACCCACACAACCCACACAGCGTTATTTTGGTGCAGTCTCGACCCACAGCTTTCTCATTTTCAGATTTGCGCTAGGTTGTTTGAACGCTGGCAGTGGCAGAGGCAGCCCGCACCAATCGCTGGCAGTGGCACGAGGAGCATATTTTGAATTCAATTTTCTCGGGCGAGACAGCGAATTTCTTTACGCGGTTTTTTGCATAAGATAGAGAACGTTGTGACGTTTTGCGTGAGAAAGTAGTGCATGCTTGAAGCTGATGAGAACCACACAAGAAAGCGTGGAGTATGAATTTTGAATTTCACAATTATTCCCAACATTTAACAAATCATAACTCGAGTTTGCAGCGGTGAATCCTCGCAAACTTTTCTGCAAAACACGGACACATGTTCGACCTTTCGTTTGGCGCCAAAGCCGCCGAGATCGCTTTTGTCGTTCGGTAGATCCGCGGTGGCAAAAGTCCCAGGTCCCGAGCAGAAGATTGGAACTTTCAACTTTGGGTGGATTTTTTGGGATCGAAAGCGTGCATCTAGCGATAAATTGGCCATTGCAGCGTATTTGGCGTAGAATTGACAATTTTGAGGTACCGTATCCAGGCCGCATCAAATTGTTGAATCCTGTGGTCAAATTTTTGAAGTTGAGTTTTCATTTGTTTCGGGGTTTTCGCCGATGCTGAACACGAATTCGGTGTTCGTTTTGCGATTTGGGGTGCCGTTCTTCGGATTTCAACACAAGGCCGTCCAAAAATTGGGTCCCAGAGCCAAAATTTCAAAATTGAGTTGACAGTTATTTCAGTGTTCAGTTGTGCGGATCCAAATCCAAACTATCTGCACTGAATAACTTGGGAACGAGCAAATTTAGCGGGAATGCAACGCTTGTTGGGGTTTCCTGTGCCCTATCTGCTAAAACAATCATGCGGAGTGCCTAACTGGCACTCGAGAGTGACGTGTCACGTATAACTTGTTGTAAATTACACCTAAAGTTTGTAGTAAGGTGTGCTCCTCACCTGTTTGAAGCATCCAACACTTTCTCACGCAAAACGTCACAACGTTCTCTATCTTATGCAAAAAACCGCGTAAAGAAATTCGCTGTCTCGCCCGAGAAAATTGAATTCAAAATATGCTCCTCGCGCCACTGCCAGCGATTGGTGCGGGCTGCCTCTGCTACTGCCAGCGTTCAAACACCCTAGCGCAAATCTGAAAATTAGAAGGCTGTTGGTCGAGACTGCACCAAAATAACGCTGTGTGGGTTGTGTGGGTTGAGTGGGTTGTGTGGGTTGCGTCGGTGAATGCCCCACTGATCACTCAGCGGTCCGACCAATGACAATGGTCAGGAATGCAGAGTAAATGCAATCCACTAAAGCACGTGCAGTATCAATGGTTGTGATCAGTGAAAGAGATTTGACCTCAACGGTGATACCAAAATACCTCCTACCAATGACACTCAACGGTCGCTGTCAATGATCAGTCAACAGAAGCTCTGATGTCAGTGGCACTACCATTGATTAGCATGATAGCAATGATAGCGTCATTGACACAGTTTTGCAAAATCATGTCAATGGCCAACGATTTTTTACTGCCACTTTTACCATTGATAGTGGCAGTCTAACCCTTGATATTCCGTTGACAGCCTGATAGTGAGTAATGGTGGGAAACCCTACTAGACAATTTGTACAGTTGCCACTTCAAGGGGTAGAGTTCAGCCATGCCCTGACAGTTACCAACCTTCAGTGAAGATACACTTGGTAGAATGTGCTGTTGCGTCTCTCTCCAACTGGGCGTCCCATTTCTGCCAAAAGAGTGGTAATATGATTAGAATGTTTCACTCAGACATCCATGTAATGACTGCTCACCAACTGACGAGCATTGGTGTGATTCGAATATGGAAATCCGATGTTGTTTGTCATTCTCCCTAGAGCAATCTTCGACCGCCCATTGTTGTGAAGCCTAAGAAACAGTTTGGCTTCTGGTGAGAGCACTACAGGAATCTCTGTCTCTGGCTCATCCATAGGAATCTCTGTCTCTGGCTCATCCACAGGAATCTCTGTCTCTGGCTCATCCACAGGAATCTCCATTTCTGGCTCATCCACAGGAATTTCTGTCTCTGGCTCATCCACAGGAATCTCTGTCTCTGGCTCATCCACAGGAATCTCTGTCTCTGGCTCATCCACAGGAATCTCTGTCTCTGGCTCATCCACAGGAATCTCTGTCTCTGGCTCATCCACTGGAATCTGTGTCTCTGGCTCATCCACAGGAATCTCTGTCTCTGGCTCATCCACAGGAGTCTCTGTCTCTGGCTCATCCACAGGAATCTCTGTCTCTGGCCCATCCACAGGAATCTCTGTCTCTGGCTTATCCACAGGAATCTCTGTCTTTGGCTCATCCACGGGAATCTCTGTCTCTGGCTCATTCACAGGTGTCTCTGGTCCTTTTGACTTGTCTTCACCAGCTTTTTCTTCCCAGGGTTTTGGCCTATCCTCCAATCCCAAAGGAGTGAAGGGCATTTCTTCGGAAAAACAGTTGGGCTCTGTGTCGAATAGTTTCATAGCGTCATTATAGTCATTCTGAAACTGCTCCTCTAGCCCATTCCCTAGCTTCTCAAGCGCTTTGATCTTTCTGGCAATATTTCTGTTTACCCGAGCAATTCTAGTGGTCAGCTTTTCAACCATGGCTTTGGCCTTGGCGTCTTCGCGCGTCTGCAGTCTCTGCAAGAAGGATCATCAACTAAAGCAGAAATCATCGCTAAATGCACCCAATAAATCGCACCATTGTTTTTAAACCTTTGGTTTGCATTCACTTTTGTCCAAAACAAACGTACCTGGCGACCCCAATGTTGTCATGCAGCCTCCCTTCCGAAAAGGTGTCTCAAGTAGTGCATGAAATTTCTGAATACTCTGCAAACGTTCCCACTCCTTCATTCTCACACTAGAACACTCACAGTCACCCTTGTCTAGCTGGCTTTTGCACAAAAATAATAACTGAAAAGCAACCAAAGCTTACAGGGCAGCACACAATACCTCACGTAGGCCCTCCATCCATCTCTTGAGTGCTAGTTTCTGCCTTATTTTGCCCTCAGCACTTTCGTATTCCTTGACAAGGGTCTCACGCAGGCCAGCTAATCTAGTCTTTGTTTCTTCACACTTGTTCTCTTGGTCTTCTGGAGTCTCTGGTTCCACAGGTTCCTCCACTTGTGTGTCTGGCTCCTCCACTTGGGTGTCTGGCTCCTCCACTTGGGCGTCTGGTTCCTCTACTTGGGTGTCTGGTTCCTCCACTTGGGTGTCTGGTTCCTCTACTTGGGTGTCTGATTCCTCCACTTGGGTGTCTGGTTCCTCCCCTTGAGGGTCTGGTTCCTCCACTTGGGTGTCTGGTTCCTCCACTTGAGGGTCTGGTTCCTCCACTTGGGTGTCTGGTTCCTCCCCTTGAGGGTCTGGTTCCTCCACTTGGGTGTCTGGTTCCTCCACTTGAGGGTCTGGTTCCCCCACTTGGGTGTCTGGCTCCTCCACTTGAGGGTCTGGTTCCTCCACTTGGGTGTCTGGTTCCTCCCCTTGAGGGTCTGGTTCCTCCACTTGGGTGTCTGGTTCCTCCACTTGAGGGTCTGGTTCCTCCACTTGGGTGTCTGGTTCCTCCCCTTGAGGGTCTGGTTCCTCCACTTGGGTGTCTGGTTCCTCCACTTGAGGGTCTGGTTCCCCCACTTGGGTGTCTGGCTCCTCCACTTGAGGGTCTGGTTCCTCCACTTGGGTGTCTGGTTCCTCCACTTGGGTGTCTGGTTCCTCCACTTGGGTGTCTGGTTCCTCCACTGGAATCTCTTCCTCTTCCATGCCAAGGCTTTCAAGATCAAGCTTGTAGTGGATTGGAATTTCAATTGGCAAGAAGTCAGGTTCCAGCTTGTGGAAGAGAGCCATGACTGGTTCGTAGGCATCCTGGTAGCGCTTCTCCAGTCTGTCCTTCAGAGTCCCAAGTGAAACAGTCTTTCTGTCAATGTTCTTTGTTATCCTATCAATGGCAGCTCTCTTCTTCTCTACCTTTTTCACAGTTGTTGGGGTCTGCTCTTTTTGAAGCAGTGCCTGCAAGTGCATCGCCAAATCCACAAGTACCTAGGCACATGAACCATCACTTCTGTTATGAAGAGAATAACTGACTGCTGACCTCTAGCCGCTTCTCAGTTTTCTCCTTTCTTGCCTCCATTCGCTGAATGGCACTTTGGGCGCTCGCCTTAGCATTGGCGTACTGTTCTGTGAGCTTTTCATACAAGGCAGTTAGTTCGTCATTCATCTTGTTGTATTCGGCGATATTTTGCTTATCCTGCTGATTCTGTGCTGCCTGTTCCACAGCCGCGGCTGCGACGATGAAGATGGCCAAACGAAACAGATGCCTGTCAACAGATGATAGGTTTGCTGACGAAACGTAATTATTTGAACTGTAAATGTACACTTCCATTGTACTGTAGATTAGACATCGTTGGTATATACATACAGGGTGGGTCAAAAAAGTGAGACCCCTAACTTTGCGGCTGCCGTTCTCAAGCTTGACTCAATGTATCAAGCGCAAATTTTGGCACAACATACTACATGGTGATTTCGATCAACAACAAAAATTTGAGGTCATTTGATGCAACGAGTGGAAAATGACGCCACTTTGCGCAAGGTCATGTCGAAAATCGGGTGCAACGACTTTTCAATGGAGGACGTCGAGGAGAACGACCATCGACGAGGGCCTCGTCCTTCTCCGCGACGTCCTCCATTAAAAAGTCGTTGCACCCGATTTTCGACATGACCTTGCGCAAAGTGACGCCATTTCCTTAGGATGGATCAAATGGTCCGAAAGTTTGACAGTTGATCAAAAACACCATGTAGTATGTTGTGCCAAAATTTGCGCTTGATACATTGAGTCAAGCTTGAGAACGGCAGCCGCAAAGTTAGGGGTCTCACTTTTTTTCGCCGCGCCTCAGCGCGGCGAGGTGTATATATACGGTTGACAATGTCTGTGTGTGTGTGTGTGGGTCTGTCTGTCTGTCCGTCGCATCGAAGTAAAATACATGACATATGTGATCAAGTAGAGTCAAGGTCGCTGAGTGCGAATCCGATGTCCGTTTCTGTTGCTAATTTCGCATTTTCGAGATATTCGCAATTAAAATTCCAAAACGTCGAAAATCGGCTTTTTCACCTGATGAGCTAGCGCCGAAATTTCTTCAGAAATGGAAAGGGGACAGCGGATAATTTGTAACACAAAAGAAATTTTTGCAAATGTGGAATTTTGTAGAAATACGCGACGATTTGTCAGAAATTCCAACAAGCTGTGTGTGTAAAAAGTTCAACCTATACTTTGTGTCTGTCAAATGTTGGTGAACAGTATAGTGAACTTTGTACACATCGTTAGCCGCATCTGGAGAAAGTGTCTTGAGAATGTGTACCTTTATGCCTAGTGCAGCTATCCCCACGATACGGTTGTCTGTACAGCTGATCTGAAGCTCAGTGATATCGCCGCGTTCGCTATATGTTATCGGCATGATACGACGCCGTATATCTGATGTTTCCTACCTGTGTGAAAACGTCACATCCAACAAAAAAAAACTTGCCAAAAGTTTGGTGCGAGCGAATTCCTGTGTTCAGCGTACGCATCTCTGTTTCCGAGTGCACATTCATCATTATCATCAATAAACAGCTGTTCTGGCCATCAAACAAAAATCTCGATTTTGACATTTATTTAAAATTTTAATTCTAAATATCTCGAAATTGAAATTCATTAAAAATGTAAGCCTATGTCACAAATTCTTATTGGCATACGGCGTACGCATCTCTGTTTCCGAGTGCACATTCATCATTATCATCAATAAACAGCTCTTCTGGCCATCAAACAAAAATCTCGATTTTGACATTTATTTAAAATTTTAATTCTAAATATCTCGAAATTGAAATTCATTAAAAATGTAAGCCTATGTCACAAATTCTTATTGGCATACGGCCTTACATTTCCGCGTTCAATTTCTTCAAAAAACGACGTTCTATTTTTGTTGATTTATGGAATTTTGAAAAATAATCACGTATTTCTATTAAATTCCATATTTGCAAAAAATTTCTCTTGCATTACAAATTATCCGCAGTCCATGCTCCTTCCATTTCTGAAGAAATTTCACCGCTATATCATCAGGTGAAAAAGTCGATTTTCGACATTTCCATATTTTGATTGAAAATATCTCGAAATTGCAATTTTTAAAAACTGCAAAACTATGTCACAAATCCTTATTGACGTACGACCCTTCTATTTCTGCATTCACATTCATCAATAAACGACGTTGTATTCTAGTCAATGTATGCAATTTTGACAAATAATCGCGTATTTCTATTAAATTCCACATTTGCAAAAAATTTCTTTTGTGTTACAAATTATCCGCGGTCCATGCTCCTTCCATTTCTGAAGAAAATTTGCGGCTAGCGCATCAGACGAACAAATCGATTTTCGACATTTTCGAATTTTAATTGCGAATATCTCGAAAATGCGAAATTAGCAACACAAACGGACACCGGATCCGTACTCAGCGACCTCGACTCTACTTGACCACATATGCCACATATTTTACTTCGGTGCCACGGACGGACACACAGACAGACAGACAGACATTGTCATCCGTATATATGTTACAGTGAATACCCGCATCCAGTGAAAACCCGCATATGCGGGTTTTCACTAGATGTGTTAACCATACAGTAGCGGATCCAGGGGGGGGGGGCGGTTGTGCGTCCGCCCCCCCCCCATCGGCCAAACCGCCCTCCCATTCCCCCTCCGGAGAAAAAAAAATTGCGCGGCAGCACCTCCAGAGCAAAAAATTTTCGCCTGCGGCGCTATTTTATAGCACTTTTGTACCAAAATAGGCCAAAATCGGCCAAAATTTTCGCCTGCGGCGCTATTCTATAGCACTTTTATACCAAAATAGGCCAAAATCGGCCAAAATTTTTGCCTGCGGCGCTATTTTATAGCACTTTTGTACCAAAATAGGCCAAAATCGGCCCAATTTTTTGCCTGCGGCGCTATTTTAAAGCATTTTTGTACCAACATAGGCCAAAATCGGCAAAAATTTTCGCCTGCGGCGCAAATTTTTTTACGTTCTTTTATAGCATCTTGGTCCCCCCTGTGGCCTCAAAAATTCCGCCCCCCCCCATTCCGAAATCCTGGATCCGCCACTGCCCGCATATGCGGGTTTTCACTAGCCGTGTTAGTGAATACCCGCATATGCGGGTATTCACTAAGAAGTTTAGTGAAATCCCGTCTAGGGGTGCATGGTGAGTTCTTAACGAGTCCACACCAGATTACTGAATGAGTTCACACCAAAATACTGAATCAGTCCACACAAATTACGGAATGCACTAAATTACTACACGAGTCGGCACCAAAAGGGGAGATCGTAGGTCTGAGCAGGATGTGATCGTAGGCTAGGCGGAGATCGTAGACCTGAGCAGGAAGAGATCGTAGGCTAGGCGGAGATCGTAGACCTGAGCAGGAAGAGATCGTAGGCTAGGCGGAGACAGCGTTTCATACAATACCACAATGCATTGTTGTATAGTTGTATAGTATGTTATAGTATAGCATACTATACTATACAACAATTCCTTGGGCATTTGTTGTACAATACTATACTATACAACAATTGATATCAGGTCAGCCATACTATAACATACTATACAACAATTGAATCCTATACAACAATGCATTGTTGTATAACAATCGAGATATTGTATGCAGCAATTTACCACACAAGACGCCTCCAAAACTCACGCCCGTGGCACGACGATTACAAATCATGCTCCTATACTCTACTTCAGCAAAGTTTGATATCGATTAAGCACTGTTCAATACCCTTTGCGCCTCCTTTTACTACTGATATCTTACCCAAATGTGAAATTTTTGGGTGTTTTCTGTTTAACCATACAACAATTCTTATTGTTGTACAATAAAACAATTGAGATTTTTGCATCCATACTATACCATACTATACAACAATTAATTTCTGAGAGTTATACAATACAATACTTTACAACAATGCGAAATTGTCGGCCAATACTATACTATACTATACAACAATTAAAATGAATTGTTGTATGAAACGCTGGGCGGAGATCGTAGACCTGAGCAGGAAGAGATCGTAGGCTAGGCAGAGATCGTAGGCCTGAGCAGGAAGAGATCGTAGGCTAGGCGGAGATCGTAGACCTGAGCAGGAGGAGATCGTATCGTAGGCTAGGCGGAGATCGTAGGCCTGAGCAGAGGAGATCGTAGGCTAGGCGGAGATCGTAGGCCTGAGCAGGAGGAGATCGTAGGCTAGGCGGAGATCGTAGGCCTGAGCAGGAGGAGATCGTAGGCTAGACGGACATCGCAGGCCTGAGCAGGAGGAGATTGTAGGTTAGGCGGAGATCGTAGGCCTGAGCAGGAGGAGATCGTAGGCTAGGCGGAGATCGTAGGCCTGAGCAGGAGGAGATTGTAGGCTAGGCGGACATCGTAGGCCTGAGCAGGAGGAGATCGTAGGCTAGGCGGAGATCGTAGGCCTGAGCAGGAGGAGATCGTAGGCTAGGCGGAGATCGTAGGCCTGAGCAGGAGGAGATTGTAGGCTAGGCGGAGATCGTAGGCATGAGCAGGAGGAGATCGTAGGCTAGGCAGAGATCGTAGGCCTGAGCAGGAGGAGATTGTAGGTTAGGCGGAGATCGTAGGCCTGAGCAGGAGGAGATCGCAGGCTAGGCAGAGATCGTAGGCCTGAGCAGGAGGAGATTATAGGCTAGGCGGAGATAGTAGGCCTGAGCAAGAGGAGATTGTAGGCTAGGCGGAGATTGTAGGCCTGAGCAGGAGGAGATTGTAGGCTAGGCGGAGATCGTAGGCCTCAGCAGGAGGAGATGGTAGGCTAGGCGGAGATCGTAGGCCTGAGCAGGAGGAGATCGTAGGCTAGGCAGAGATCGTAGGCCTGAGCAGGAGGAGATTGCAGGCTAGGCGGAGATCGTAGGCCTGAGCAGGAGGAGATCGTAGGCTAGGCGGAGATCGTAGGCCTGAGCAGGAGGAGATCGTAGTCTAGGCGGAGATCGTAGGCCTGAGCAGGAGGAGATCGTAGGCTAGGCGGAGATCGTAGGCCTGAGCAGGAGGAGATCGTAGACCTGAGCCGGAGGAAAGCCTGAGCATAAGCCTAAGCCTAAGCCTGAGCCAAAGCCTGAGCTTGAGCCAAAATATATATTCATTGCAACGGTGGAATAAGTTGGTGCGGAGTCATTCAGTAACAGCTGCTGAACTTAAAGGGAAAGACATCCAAAGAAAGAATTTAATGCTAGGATGTTTGGAAGCATTAGATTAAATATATGGCGAAACTTCAAGCGGACCCTGGAATAAGAAAAGTACCGTGTTCACTTGTATGCAGGTGGCGATTCTGCGGAACAGCGCCGTGAAACAAGCATATGCGGGTATTAACTAACTGGACCAGTGAAAACCCGCATATGCGGGTATTCACTAACTGGATCAGTGAATACCCGCATATGCGGGTATTCACTAAGTGGTTTGGTGAAAACCCGCATATGCGGGTTTTCACTGGATGCGGGTTTTCCCTGTCACATATGTACACCTCGCCGCGCTGAGGCGCGGCGAAAAAATTAACAAGAATAGAACGCCATTTATTGACGAATGTTAATGCAGGAATGGTAATATCGTATGCCAATAAGAATTTGTGACATAGTTTTACAGTTTTAATAAACTGCAATTTCGAGATATTTAGAATTAAAATACGAAAATGTCGAAAATCGACTTTTTCGCCTGATGAGCTAGCGGCGAAATTTCTTCAGAAATGGCAAGGGCATAGACCGCGGACAATTTGTAGCACAAAAGGAAATTTTTGCAAATGTGGAATTTGATAGAAATACGCAATTATTTGTCTAAATTTCCAAAATTGACAAAAATGGAACGTCTTTTATTGACTAATGTGAATGCAGAAATAGAAAGGTCATATGCCAATAAGAATTTGTGACATAGCTTTGCAGTTTTGATAAATTGCAATTTCGAGATATTAAGAATTAAAATTCAAAAATTTCAAAATCGACATTTTCGTCTGATGGGTTAGCGGCAAAATTTCTTCATAAATGGAAAGGGCATAGACAGCGAATAATTTGTATTACAAAAGATTTTTTTTTGCAAATGTGAAATTTGATAGAAATACGCGAATATTTGTCCAAATTCCATAAAATGACACAAATAGAACGTCATTCATTGATGAATGTGAATGCAGAAATGGCAAGGGCATAGACAGCGTATAATTTGTAACACAAAAGAAAATTTTTGCTAATGTGAAGTTTGATAAATACGCGATCATTTGTCAAAATTCATTTAATGACAAAGACAAAACGTCATTTATTGACGAATGTTAATGCAGAAATGGTAAGGTCGTATGCCAATAAGAATTTGTGACATAGTTTTACAGCTTCAATAAATTGCTATTTTTAGATATTTAGAATTAAAATTTAAAAATTCCAAAATCGACATTTTCGTCTAATGGCCAAAACAACTGTTTATTGGCGAATGTGTAAGCGGTAATTAGAAATGTCGCACGCCAAAGGTTTTGGCAAGTTTTTTTTGTTGGATGTGACGTTTTCACACAGGTAGGAAACATCAGATAAACGGCGTCGTATCATGCCGATAACATATAGCGAACGCGGCAATATCAATGAGCTTAAGATCAGCTGTACAGACAACCGTATCGTGGAGATAGCTGCACTTGGCATTAAGGCACACATTCTCAAGACACTTTCTCCAGATGCGGCTAACGATGTGTACAAAGTTCACTATACTGTTCACCAAAATTTGACAGACACAAAGTATAGGTTGAACTTTTTACACACACAGCTTGTTTACCCACCCTGTATTATGAAACTCACATTGCAGCAGAACCTGGACAGCCTCAAGGTCAAAGAGGGGTCCGCGTTATCCCAATTGTAAACTACACTCCAGCTGAATGCAAGCGGTATTTATAGAGATGCTTCTAGCCTTTCGGAGCTATTCACCATTCTACTTCCTTGCTGGAAAAGGGGGTGATCACTCTCATTCAATGATACAAGGCAAAATTGGTGGTCACTACATATCGCAGCTCCGATCTCTATTGCAACCAGGCAGCTGGCACGTACGCAACGCTGGCTACGCACGTACTACACTACGCACGTCTAGTAACCCCGACCCACAATTTTGTACTACTGCGATACAGCTTTGACGCATGTCACTAGCCTCAAATGAATTTCCAAGACGACGATTTTATCTGATCAATGAAACAAGAAACGACGGCGAAGTGGCCGAATCGGTTAACGCGCCGTTCCAAACGACCAATCGCATCGCTGGTTTACCATAAGCGCGTGCGGAGAGCGGCTGGATTCCCGCTACTGACCCAATGGGATTTGCTGTGGCGAAAGTCGCTTTGATGGCATTTTCCGCAGCCGCTATGCCAAAGAGCATACGTGTAGGTACTACGGTAAACGCCCAGGCGGGTCAGCGCTTATATCGTAGGGCGTCTTCATTCAGAATGGGTGGGGATTTTGGGCGCTTTTAAAGAATTGCTTAGCGCTTTTAATAAAGTCACGAAGCGCTTTTAAATGGCCACTAGCGCTTTTAATTTGCCACAGCATCTCTTGCTTGCCGCTCTTCGGAAATGGCAGGAGGCGCTTTTAAAATGGCAGAACGCGCTTTTAAATGGCATGTTGCGCTTTTAATTCCTCCGGCATTATTCCAGTTGGGTTTGACGCGCTGCACAAGCGTATTCATGGCACGCAGCAATGGCAAGGCATCGCTGTTTGCTCGACAAGGAAAAGCAGAGAAGGGGCACAGCCGGCCTAA
>JASAMZ010013055.1:0-14596 GCA_030248115.1 Linhomoeus sp. GSCO2_2 | reverse complement strand
TGCTCGTTCAGTTACGTATTGCTGCATAGTCTGCCAAGTATTTAGCAAATAGTTTCAGCGAATATAATTAACGAAATTTAGGATATTTTTAAGGATGTTGTCAAAATCCCCAAATTTCGACAATTTCAAACAGCTTAAATTTCAAAATTTCTTTTTCACGGATGTGTCGAGCATAGTCTACCAAGTATTTATCAAGTAGTTTCAGATTTTTTAATTAACGAAATTAGGGATATTTTTAAGGGTATTTTCAAAATTCCCAAATTTCGGCAATTTCAAACAGCTTAAATTTCAAAACTTCTTTGCACGGATGTGTCGAGCATAGTCTGCCAAGTATTTAGCAAATAGTTTCAGAGATTATAATTAACGAAATTAGGGATATTTTCAAGGGTGTTTTCAAAATTCCCAAATTTCGACAATTTCAAACAGCTTAAATTTCGAAGTTTCTTTGCACTGTAGTATCGAGCTTAGTCTCCCATGTATTTAACTAATAGTTTCGGATTTTTTTTTTAACGAATTTACGTATATTTTCAAGGGTATTGTTAAAATTCCCAAATTTAGACATTTTCAAATAGCTCAAATTTCAAAATGTCTTTGCATGGTTGTGTCGGGCATCGTCTGCCGACTCCTTCAGCAAATCAGTTCTATACGGTTTATAATTAACAAATTTAGGGATATTTTCAAGGTTTTTCTCAAAATTGCCCGAATCTTTGACGATATAAAACAACTTAAATTCCAAAATATCTTTGCGTGGATGTACCGGGCGTAGCATGTCAAGTAATTATGAAACAGTTTCAGATTTTAGAATTCCAGAAATTAGGGATACTTTCAAGGGTTTTGTCAAATATGGCAGATTTCGGCATTTTCAAATGGCTATAACTTAGCAATATTTTTCCACGTATGTGTCGTGCAACGTATGTTTTGCCACCTATTCGATCGAACACGAAACGCGGCAATTACTGTACGGCTCTGCGAGCTACAGCAACGGTATCGTAACCGCCCGCATTTGTGACATTCTCTCGTTTTAACAAAGAAATCGCTCTAACTCGCTCAGCGTGCGTCGTAGAGAGGCGATCTTGAGTTTGTTGGATACATAGCTCTCGACTCACTGATTATTTGTTCTTCTATTGGTCGAAACTCAAAAGTTTGAATTTTGCGAGCTACGGTCAAAAACAAAGGTTCAAAACGCAAAACTTCTCTAACTGGCTCGTCTCCCGTCGCAGAGAGACAATCTTGAGCTCGTTGAATAGGTTTTGGCACACTGGGAGATATTAGGACCAGGAGAACCCCCCCCCCCCCCCCCCCCCCCCCTGCCCCACCCCAGCGTTACAGGTATGACTCTTTCTCTTTCCACTTTTGAGAAAACACTCACAAACCACTCTGTATTAATAAAACAAATCCACTTTTCTGAAACAGCTTGTTAATTTCTTAAAACTCGTATTTGTCGACAACCATACCTGAAGTTGGCTCCACGATCACAGACTCTCCCCTCTTCAAGAGCCCCTTTCGTTCGGCGTCCCGTATCATGGAGAAGCCGATGCGGTCCTTCACCGAGCAGCCGGGGGTCAGGAACTCAAGCTTGGCGGCTGCGAATTAGGATAGGCCAGTGAAATTTGCAAATTTGAAATTTGCAACTGCAAATTTGCTGCACATTTTGAATAGGTCGTTGGTGCGGCAAAAATCTCCCCAGCTTGACTCCATAAATCGGGACCAGATTTCGGTACAACATGCTACAAAGTGTTCTAGACCAGAAATTTCAAACGATTTGATGCAGCGAAAATGCCGCCACCAAACGCGACGTGATGCATAGCAATGCATTACGTCGATGCACTCGATTCCAGACACGACGTCGCGCAAAGTGGTGTCACTTTCCGTCTGCTAGACTGAATTGTTTGAAATCTTTGCAGCTAAGTTAGAGTAGAGCATGCCATGCCCATAATTGGACCTGAAACAAACAAAGCTGGAGTCAAGCTTGAGAACGGCGGGCGCCAAGTTAGGGGTCTCATTTTTTGGCAGATTTTGTCAAAGATTCACTAATTATCCAACTGGAGCAAAAAATGACACACAACAAGTGATACGTGAGTGACACTCCTTGAGTGTCAGATAGGCACTCCGCGTGATTGATTTAGCAGACGGGGGCACGAAAACTCCAACAAGTGTTGCATTCATGTTAAATTTGTTTGTTCCCAATTTTTTCGCCCGGCCCCCGCGGGGCGACACCCTAGGAGAGCTCGGCGTGCGTGCGTGCGTGCGTGCGTGCGTGCGTGCGTGCGTCCGTGCGTACGTAACGCTCTCAGATCTCGGCGTTGGAAAGTCGTAGAGAGGAGATCTTGGGCTCTACGGATAGGTCTCAACTCACTGATCATTCCGCTAAGAGGTTCCGAAATTCAAAAGTTTGAATTGCGCGCGCTACAGTAACCCGAAAGTCAAAACGCAAGACGGCCCTAGCTCGCTCGTGTTACGTCGTAGAGCGGCAATCGACACGTCAGGTGAAAGCTCTCGACGCGTTCTTTCATGTGACTGCAAAAGTTCTTTTAATTACGCAAACACGCACCGCCGAAAACGCCATTCTCGACATTTTGACGCTAAAATCGTTCTAACTCGCTCAACTTGCGTCGTAGAGAGACAATCTCGTGGTCAGTGGATAGCTCTCGACTCGCTGATCATTTGTTCTCCCATTGGTCGAAACTCAAAAATTTGAATTTCGCAAGTTACGGTAACCCGAAGGTTTAAAACGCAAAACGGCTCCAACTCGTCTGTCTTGCGTCTAAATTTTAAGCTCTCGGCATGCTCTTTCATTTCTCAGCAAACATTTTGTAATTCACTAAAACACGCATCACAGAAACAATAGTTTTGAGTTTTACTCTGGAACTTTCTGAATTGCTCATGTTGCGATTAGAGCGACACTCGGCACGTCATTCCAAGGTTCGCTACGCACTACACGCGCCAAGAAAAGTAAACTTCGTTTTGCTCTATGGACAGAAGTACAACATGGCTTGATTGCTCATAGTGCGTTCTTTTGTGCTCTGTCATAAGTTTGTCAGAACTTTGACAAGTTTTTGTCACTTTTTTAAAAGCGTTGCTCGAAAGAGGGATTTTCTTGCTCTAAAAACCAAATCCCGGGCGATATCAATATTGCTAAGCAATACCCTCTTGCGAAGGGGGAGCTCGTGAAGCGGAGCAATACGGGCGATGAGCTCTCGCACTCTCTGCAGAAAGAACGCAACTCTATGCAATGTCAGTCAGAATACAAACTCAACTTTTTAATACCGGAGCTTGTTTCAGTGTAGAACTAGGGTCCATAGCCAGGGGTGGGCATAAGCAAATGCCATACACTTAGAGGCCGATGTGGCGCAAGTGACGCGTTGGAGCAGGCTGTACTGACAACGATGAGCGCAGGCTGTACTGACCACTGACTATCTATAGCCACTCACAATGTAGAATGCCAGCGGCGCCCCAATTGTAGAGGCGCACCTTATCTACGCTACACAGCGGGGGATCCTCCGCTGGGGTGGACTGCGTCGGTGGCTCTAAGGCTACAGTACGATGCTCCTATAACTCGGTTCAATTGCGCGTGCGTAGACGCCTTTCTCAGCGCGTCTTATATGGACGGCGTACTGTAGGCGCAGCAAAATCAATGGCGGACGGTATTTTCGGGATTTCGCGAAATCTTACAGAGCGTGAGTATTCGGCCAAAATCAGGCTAAATACACCGCAAATCGCCAAACAAACGACGGATTCGCGTTCTGCGGCGTCAGAAAGCCCAGACACAAATCACACAACTGTCAACACAATTTTGAAATTCGCCCCCGGGACCCATTTTTGGCCGGCCGGGTGCCGAAATCAGGATAAAGGTGTCAGAAATCGCAAAACAAACACCGGATTCGCGTTCAGCGTCGTCGAAAACCCTCGAAACAAGTGAAAACTCAATTTCGAAAATTTGACCCCTGGATTCAAAAATTCCCGCGGCCGGGATACGGTACCTCGAAATGGTCAAAACACTTCGTCTAGACCAACTTTTAACGCGGAACACGATGCAACGGTCAATTTGCCGCTAAAGGCACGCTTTCCAGCCCAAAAATACACTCAAAGTCGAAAATCCGAATTTTCCGCTCGGGACCCAGGACTTTTGTGAATGCGGATCTCCCGAACGGCGAGACCGACCTCGGCGGTTTTGGCCTCGCATTAAAGGTAATATAAGTGTCCAGGTCAGAAATTAAATTGGCGAGGATCCATCGTCGCAAACCCGAGTTACGATTTTCTAAATGTCGGAAAAATTTTGAATTTTTTACCGTACTCCCGCGTCGGACCACCTAGGGAGCCCGTTCCAGTCCCGCCTCGTAGAGGACCCAAAGGCCTACAACATATCCAAAATTCACCAAATTCGAGGCACTTTTGCGAAAGTTATGGCGTCCTGTTTTTTTACTTAGCAAAAATTCGAATTTTTGAATTTTCGCAAAATTCTTCCACCGCCGAAATTTTTTCACCACCCGAGCACGCTGCGCGTCGTCATAAGCTATCTTTTAAAAAAAAATTTGGCCCCCTAGGTGCTTCGTAGCGAGCGCCAGGCCTGTTGGTGTTAACTGTGGGCTTTACCGCTCCTATAGCACTCCTTCGCTTTTCAAGCGGCGGAGTGCCAACAAGCTTAGAGTAAAAACTGGGTACCCGATGATGGTTGATTGGCATTGTATAGTGTGTCGTGCATTTGAGGAGTATATTCCATAGAGTGTCAGAATAGTAAGTTGAGGATTTCTTCGGGGAGTATCGCCGAGTTTCCAGAGAAAGTTTGTGCCATGGTTGGCCAATCGATGCCTGTAAGGCGCATTGGTGGGTACTGACTGATCCATAAATGGATCAGGAATGTTCGCCGCAGGTTCACTTTGGAATAAAGAGGGTCTAAATGGGACGACGCCCTTTTCTTTTGGGTCACAAATGCGGACGGTTACGGTACCGTTGCTGTAGATTGCAGAACCGCACAGTAAACAGAATTGCCGCGTTTTGTCTTCGATTGAATAGTTGGCAAAAACATACGTTGCCGGACACATCCATAGAAAAATATTGCTAAGATTTAGCCATTAGAATTGCCGAAATCTGCCATGTTTGAAAACAAGCTGTTTTAAAAAAAAAGTTGTTTTATTAATACAGAGTGGTTTGTGAGTATTTTAAAGTGGAAGAGTAAAAGAGTGGATACTTTTGTAAAGTATTTCGAAGCCTTTCCGATATGACGCGCGCCCACCCGGAGTCCACTATTCACGCGCTACTTTTGACACGCTCCTTTCTGAGGGGTTCTTGCAGGGCAACATTGGGATCGCCCGGGATTATTTTTTTTGAGCAAGACACACGCATTTCTGAGCGGTTGTTGCAGGGCAACATTGGGATCGCCCGGGATTAATTTTTTTAGCAGACAAAGTTGTTCGTAAGACAACGGTTTAAAAAAACAAAAGTATTTCCTTAGTAATGACCGTTCAACAACTGCCTCAACGTAAGCTTTCAAACGGTCAAACGAATCCCGCTCTACAACGTAAGACTAGCGAGTTAGGGCCGATTTGCTGTTTGAACGTTTGAGTTACTGTAGCTCGCCAAATTCAAACTTTCGAATCTCGAGTTCTCTTAACGGAATGATTAGTGTGACGAAACCTATTCAACAAACTCAAGATCGTCTCTCTACGACAGAAGACCAGCGAGTTGGAGAAGTTTCGCGTTTTGAACTTTTGGGTTACTGTAGCTCGCGATATTCAAACTTTTGAGCTTCGACCAATAGAAGAAGAAGTGATCAGTGAGTCAAGAGCTATCCAGCAACTCAAGATCGTCTCTCTACGACGCACGCTGAGCGAGTTAGAGCGATTTCTATGCTAACAATACGAGAATGTCGCTTTTCGTCGTGCGTGTTTGCGCAATTAACAAATTCTTTACGTCAATTGAAAGAGCGCGTCGAGACCTTTTAGTTGACCTATCGCACGCCGCTCTACGACGTAAGACGGTCGTTTTAGAGTCGTTTTGCGTTTTGGACCTTCAGGTTACTGTAGCGCGCGCAATTCAAACTTTTGAATTTCGACTTCTCTTAACGAAATTATCAGTGTGCCGAAACCTATTCAGCGAACTCAAGATCGTCTCTCTGTGACGAAAGACGAGCGAGTTAGATAAGTTTCGCGTTTTAAACCTTTGGGTTACTGTAGCTCCCGAAATTCAAACTTTTGAGTTTCGACCAATAGAAGAACAAATGATCAGCGAGTCGAGAGCTATCCAACCAACCTAAGATCATCTCCCTACGACGCACGCTGAGCGAGTTAGAGCGATTTCTGCGTTAAAAACGCGAGAAAGTCGCTTTTCGTGTTGCGTGTTTGCGTAATTAAGAAAAGTTTTATTGCCAACGAAAGAGCACGTCGAGACCTTTTAGTTGAGCTATAGCACGCCCCTCTACGACGTAAGACGAGCGAGTTAGAGCCGTTTTGCGTTTAGACCTTCGGGTTACTGTAACTCGCGAAATTCAAACTTTTGAATTTCGAAACCTCTTAGCGCAATTCTCAGTGAGGCTAGAGCTATCCATAAAGCCCAAGATCGCCTTCCTACGACTTTCCAACGCCGAGATATGAGAGCGTTACGCACGCACGAACGAACGAACGAACGAACGAACGAACGAACGAACGAACGAACGAACGAACGAACGAACAAACGAACGAACGAACGGACGAAGAGCTCTCGTAGGGGTTCGCCCGGCTGAGGCCGGGCGAAAAAACCTTGAAAATATCCCTAATTTCGTGAATTCTAAAATCTGAAACTGTTTCATAATTACTTGACATACTACGCCCGGTGCATCCAAGCAAAGATATTCTGAAATTTAAGTTGTTTGAAATTGTCGAAATTTGGCAATTTTGAGAAAAACCTTGAAAATATCCCTAAATTCGTTAATTAGAAAATATAGAACTATTTGCTAAATAGTTGGCAGACTATGACCGACCCAACCATGCAAAGACATTCTGAAATCCTATATACTAAGCGGCCTAGAGTCTGTCCGTGTGTTTGTTTGTTTGTGTGTTTGTCTGTGAGTGCTCTAGCGCTCGCTACAGTTGACGGATCGCGATGATCTATAGCTTAAACTGACCGTCAGAACACGCGGTTTTGCATCTTTGCTTTTAGAACTTTGACCAATGACTAAATTCCAAATTATTTCGAAAATATCGACTGCACCAGTACATTCTGACCACAGAAGGTACCACACGATGTAATTGGCGTTTGATTTCGCGACAAAAGCGCTTTACAGTGTCACCATTCATGACAGAGTTGTCGTTGTGATACTCCAAAGTGTATTCGCAGGCACTGCATGCACTGGCAGGGGCACAGCATCAAGCTGCTTTGGATCTATGTCAAATGTCTTTAGATCGCGGCCAACCACACAGAACAGTTGCCATCAGCCGCGAACAAACGATCGAATGCTCATCGGACTTGCGAGCAGTGGTGGTGAGCGATCTGTCTCAATCAAATGTGTTTGAGAACGTCGGCGGCAAGCGGTCAACCGCACAGACCAGTTGCCATCAGCCGCGAACGAACGATCGATTGGTCATCAGACTTGCGAGCAGTGTTGGTGAGCGATGTCTCAATCAAATGTGCTTGAGAACGTCAGCGGCAAGCGGCCAACCGCACAGAACAGTTGCCATCAGCCGCGAATGAACGATCGAATGGTCATCAGACTTGCGAGCAGCGGTGGTTAGCGAGTGATCCGTCTCATTCAAATGTGCTTGAGAGCGTCAGCGGCAAGCGGTCAGCCGCACAGAACAGTTGCCATCAGCTGCGAACGAACGATCGAATGGTCATCTGACTTGCGAGCAGCAGTGGTTATCTCCATCATTCTCTGCAAATTACCGTGGGCTATTCTCCATCATCCATGGGCTACTTACTGACCATAGAGATTCTCCTACGGGCTAAAGGCTCTAGTCTACATTACTATGCTAGCTAGGCCTTTTGTCTGTCCGTCTGTCCGTCCGAGTACGCTTGCCTCCCTAGCACTTCGCCACGCGACGCTTCAGCATGCGCCTGCCTCGCTAGCACTTCGCCACGCGACGCTTCAGCACGCGCGCGCTAGGAAGCCAGCAGGACGCCAGCGGCGTCCCGCAGAGAAGCTAGCTCGCTTCCATCGATCGACCGCAGAAAATCAATCGCTGCACGGCCAGCGTCGCCTGCTGCTGCCTGCCTTCAACGCAGGCTTTGCCTGAACAGTACGGCAATGCACGGTAGCAGAGCCTTGCAAAAGCGAACAGTGCGGCAGTGCGCGGTACAGCAGAGAACCTTGCAATGTGCAATTGCAACAGAGCCGAACAGTACGACAATGCTCGCGCAGGCAATTCTAGCCGCTTCAGCGACTATTTCGCTTGCAACAGGACAGATCTTGCAACAGGACAGACTTTCTGCAACAGGACGCTGCAACAGTACAGACGTTACAACAGGATCGTCGCGCGAGGCGACCAGCGCCGTTGGCTCGCAACAGGTCAGACCTTTGCAACAGGACAGATTTTGCAACAGGACACATCTTGCAACAGGACAGATCTTGCAACCGGAAAATCTGCCCGCTTTCTATCATTTGTTTTGCGCGGCGCTTTGTACGGCGCGTTCGCGAGGCAGTCAGCGCTGTTGGCTTGCAACAGGACAGACTTTCTGCAACAGGACAACTGTTGCAACACAACATATCTTGCAACAGGACAGACCCTGCAGCAGGACAGATCTTGCAACAGGACGGATCCTGCTACAGGACAGATCTTGCAACAGGGCAGATCTTACAACAGGACAGATTTTGCAATAGGACAAATTTTGCAACAGGACAAATCTTGCAACAGGATGGTCGCGCGAGACGACCAGCGCCATTGGCTCGCAACAGGACAGACCTTCTGCAGCAGGACAGATTTTGCAACAGTACACATCTTGCAACAGGACAGATCGTGCAACAGGACAGACCTTGCAACAGGACAGATTTTGCAACAGGACAAATCTTGCAACAGGACAAATCTTGCAACAGGACAGATTTCGCAACAGGACAAATCTTGCAACAGGACAGACCTTGCAACAGGACAGATTTTGCAACAGGACAGACCTTGCAAGAGGACAGATTTTGCAACAGGACAAATCTTGCAACAGGACACATCTTGCAACAGGTAGCGATGCATATAAAAACTAATCCTGAGTTAATTTTTGTTTTTACCTAGTTAAAAAACTGGAGCTGAGTTACTTTTTGTTTTTTACCTGGTTAAAAAACTGGACCTGAGTTAATTTTTTAATCAAAAACTAGTTTTTTAACTGAGCAGTTAAAAATTAGTTTTTGAACTGCAGTGCTTCAGTCCCAAAGTCCGCAAATTGAGTCTTGTCATCCCTGAAAAACCGTTTACGTGGCCGATTTGGCCTATGTCGGAGGTGGCTTGGTGATAGCGAGACAAGTTTCAGACAAATTTTGGAGAATTACTTACAGTTCTGATGGTCATAATCAGTCAAAAGCACATTTCTAGTGCGATATAATAAAAAACTGTTAAAAAACTGGCTGGCTCTAGTTACTTTTTTAACTGCAGTTAAAAAACTAACCCAAAATTAGTTAATTATTGTGAGTTTTTTAACAGCTAGTTGGTAAAAAACTCCAAAATTAGTTTAGTTTAGTTTTTAGTTTCGTAACTCGGAGTTTTTATATGCATCGCTAGCAACAGGACAAATCTTGCAACAGGACAGACCCTGCAACAGGACAGATCTTGCAACAGGACAGACCCTGCAACAGGACAGATCTTGCAACAGGACAGATCTTACAACAGGACAAATCTTGCAACAGGACAGATCTTGCAACAGGACAGACGTTGCAACAGGATGGTCGCGCGAGGCGACCAGCGCCATTGGCTCGCAACAGGACAGACCTTCTGCAACAGGACAGATTTTGCAGCAGGACACATCTTGCAACAGGACAGATCGTGCAACAGGACAGACCTTGCAACAGGACAGATTTTGCAACAGGACAAATCTTGCAACATGACAGATTTTGCAACAGGACAGATCTTGCAACAGGACAGATTTTGCAACAGGACAAATCTTGCAACAGGACAAATCTTACAACAGGGCAAATCTTGCAACAGGACAGACCCTGCAACAGGACAGATCTTTCAACAGGACAGATCTTTCAACAGGACAGACCTTGCAACAGGAGAGACCTTGCAACAGGACAGACCTTGCAACAGGACAGGCCTTGCAACAGGACATACCCTGCAATAGGACAGACCCTTCAACAGGACAAATCTTGCAACAGGTCAGACCTTGACAATGAACAGGACGGACGTTGCGGCGCGCGTGCGAGGCGACCAGCGCCGTTGGCTCACAACAGGACAGACCTTGCAACGGACAGACCTTGAACAGGACAGATCATGCAACAGGACATTACGGCCATTGACGACTACATTTCATGCTATTCAGATCTCAGAAATTCTTCTGCAACGGGAAGGAACGGCTAGTTAATAGCTATTCGAAATTGTCGAAATTTGGGAATTCTAGCAATACCCTTGAAAATATACCTAATTTCGCTAATTAGAAAATCTGAAACTATGATAAATACTTGGTAGACTATGCTCGATACATCCGTGCAAAGAAGTTTTGAAATTTAAGCTGTTTGAATTTGTCGAAATAGGGAATTTTGGCAAAACCATTGAAAATAACCTTAATTTTGTTAATTATAAAATCTGAAACTATTTGATAAATACTTGGTAGACTATGCTCGATACATCCGTGCAAAGAAGTTATGAAATTTAAGCTGTTTGAATTTGTCAAAATTTGGGAATTTTGACATTACCCTTGAAAATATCCCTAATTTCGTTAAATATAAAATCTGAAACTATTTGATAAATACTTGGCAGACTATGCTCGATGCATCCGTGCAAAGAAGTTTTGCAATTTAAGCTGTTTGAATTTGTCGAAATTTGGGATTTTTGACAAAACCCTTGAAAATATCCCTAATTTCGTTAATTATAAAATCTGAAACTATTTGATAAATACTTGGCAGGCTATGCTCGACACATCCGCGAAAAGAAACTTTGAAATTTAAGCTGTTTGAAATTGTCGAAATTTGGGAATTTTGACAAAAACCTTGAAAATATACCTAAATTCGTTAATTATATTCGCTGAAACTATTTGCTAAATACTTGGCAGACTATGCTCGATACATCCGTGAAATTTAAGCTGTTTGAATTTGTCGAAATTTGGGAATATTGACAAAAACCTTGAAAATATCCCTAATTTCGTAAATTCCAAAATCCAAAACTACGTCACAAATTCATCGCGTCTTACGCCCTTTCCATTTCAGCAAAAACTTTGCCGATACGACTTGTAAATAAAAGTGTCATTTTCGACATTTTCATATTTTAATTGTAAATATCTCGAAATAGGGAAATTAGCAACAGAAACGGACAACGGCACGTTACTCAGCGCATTCGACTCCATTGGGTGGCACTAACCGTCATGTCTAGTTTTGTGACACACACACACAGACAGACACACACACAGACACACGAACGGACAATAGCGTCCGTATATATACTCGCCGCGCTGGGGCGCGGCGAAAAAACCAACCAATCTTGGCCTTGCATCCGTGTTTGGCGGCCATCCTGCTCATGTAGACCAACGGGGTGTTGCCGATGAGTTCCGAGGCGTCGGCAGCGACCCTGTCCCTGTTTCCCGCCGCTGTGTCCGAAGCGGCGGCCATCGTTTCAGCGGTGTGGTGGTTTGTTCACGCTTGACCACTCTGGTGCTTCTATGTACTACACGTATGGCGAGTTTTCTGCCTGTTAGCATAGGTGCAGGTGGGGAGGGAGGGGGGGGGGAGAAGGGAGACGGGCCCCCCCCCCCCCCTTCTGGCCATGGCCCTCAGGAAATTTTTCTGGAGACCTGGCCCTGGCATCCAAAATTCGAAAAAAAATCCGGAAATTTCGGAAATTTTCTTGTTTTTCTTGTTAGTTTTTGGTCCTATTTTGTCCAAATTTTCGCCTGCGGCGTTATATTTCGTCTATTTATGCACGAATTAGCATGTTTTTGACCAAAAGAAGGCGTTTTTAGGCACATTTTGGCCATTCTAAATTGATTTTCCGTGTACCGGGACCCCCCCCCCCCCCCTCTCGAAAATTTTCCTTAAGAAGAAGCCCCCCCCCCCCCCCAAGGCCTCCGGGTGGCCTGCACCTATGCCTGTTAGGTGTACCAGAACACTATACGGCCGCTACATACACGTGTGTTGCACAGCGCTGGGAGCCAGCGCACATGTGTGGGCACGGACAGAGCGGGAAGTGTGGTTGTCTGTCAGGCCTCCTAATGCACGGTGCCCTGTTATGTGCAGTGCGGCGATGAATGAATGGGCGGCGCGCCTTCCGTCTGTTCAAGGTTCCAACCTCTACTACATGCCATTGCCCAGTGAGCGGGTAGCGCTGCCGTGTACATACAAGGTATGCCCCTACCCCCTACGCGGCCGCTGTGCCGATGTTTACGTCTGGCTGGAGTCGTCTACGTTTGTTTGATTGTCACACTGCTCGATGGCGTTTCTTTGTCGTCCATACGCCTCCCTCCAACCTCCATTCAATAAACTGTCCACGCTAGCTGTTGTCACGCGATGATGCTAATAAGATGGCCAACTTGCAGCAAATCAGAATAGTAGGGTTAATTGGAACGCTACAGCATGAATGGTCACCCACACCACCTAGAGCAGAGTCGGGCTGCAAGAAGTAGTCTAAAAGCACACACACTCCTCTATTCTACCCTCTCCAGCAAGAAATAGCCCAAATGTTTCTCCACATACTACCTACAGTGCAACTGTGAATTTCGATCGATGGCGCACTGTATCAGTTGGGGTTTCCACACAGCGAATTTGTGACGCGTTTCACAAGGCTGTCGATGTCCTCGGAATCGACGGTCATCGCTTCAGCCTCCTCCTGCTGCTGGCCGTATAACTCGGTGCTTCTGAAGGAGAGGGGGAGCGCGCTAGCATTTGGGGTTCGTATTTCGCAAGGGTTCGAACGCCACTGTACTCCCTCGATCAATCAAGTCGCAGGTTGTTCGTGTGTTATGACATGACACCCACTTCAGGGAAACGTAAGCGTTCCATTGCCTCTGCAGTCTGCACTCGTCGGACACCCCAGTATATGTGACACACGCGTATCGACGATTGGTTAGTGCCAAAAGTGTTGAAGTTTTTTTGCATTTCTCACAGGTATCGCTCGCCGAAGCTGGGAAAGACGGTCACGATGAGCTTGCCCTCGTTCTCGGGCCTCTTGGCCAGCTCCAGGGCCGCCCACATGTTGGCACCGCTCGAGATCCCTGCCACATAAACCATATATACTCTTAAGTAGTATAACCAGGTGCTTTAGGGAGTGAAACGTGGCAGTGGCACTGGCACGCCCTGAGCGCAGAGTGGAAATTGGGGAGTAGCACAATTTTTTAGGGAGTAGCACAATTTTTTAGGGAGTAGAAAACTTTTTTAGGGAGTAAGAGAATTAAGGGCGGAGTAAGAGGATTTAGGGAGTCGATTTCAGGAGTAGAATTGAGGCAGTAGCTGAAATCGTGCACCAGTGGCAGTGCCTTCAATTATACCTGTTCTCACCGTCTCTCTTTCCTCCCCTCCTCTCTCCCTTACTCACTGTCCCCTCACTCTCTCCTGGGGGTCTATTTGAGAGTTGCGCAATTTTTGACGAGACGAATTTTGGTTCTCCCACTTTTTGCTCAGCAGATTTTGTGCAGCAAATTTTTTACTCAGCACATTTTGGGCACCGAATTTTATTGCGTGGTATATTTATTTACACAGCAGATTTTGCACAGCAAACTTTCTTACGACCATTTTTGCATCCATTTTCACCCAACCTTGCTTCTCTCTCACTTCAATGAGCCTACTGGCGTTTTGGCTATGACTCGTCTCTTTGGAATGGGGCGTCTATTTTCGAGGCTTTCGCAATTTTGGACAATCAGCTCCTCTACACAGCAGATTTTGTGCCAGCGCAATTCATCCACCACTTGCTTCACAGTGTGTCTCCTCCCTCTGTCTCCTCCTCCCCCTTCCCATCCCCCTCCCTCCCTCCTGCCATGGGGGACTGGGAGGGGGGGGGGCGGGGCCTGGGGGCACCGGTCGAGAGGTTTGATTCGCACAGAATATTACAGTAATATCGAACTCACACGTCCTTGATAGCTCATTAGGTGTTTCTAGTCTGCCAAGTTTCACATTTTGTATGGACTTCAGTGTTTTCAGAGCATTGACTTTCACGTTTTGCACTGACTTTGGTATCGTAGGGTGTCTATTAGCCACTCCTGCTTTCTGTTTTGCATGGAGTTCAATGTTTACAGAGCATTGACTTTCATGTTTTGCATGGAGATTTGGTGTTGTGGAGCATTGCTTCACCACTCCTGCTTACTGTTTTGCAAGGAGTTCAGTGTTTTCAGAGCATCGAATTTTACGTTTTGCATGAAGTTCAGTGTTTTCAGAGCATTGACTTTCATGTTCTGCATTGAATTTGGTGCCATGGAGTGTCCCTTCACCACCTTTGCTTACTGTTTTGCATGCAGTTCAATGTTTTCAGGAGCATTGACTTTCACGTTTTGCATCGACTTTGGT
>JASAMZ010013052.1:0-12533 GCA_030248115.1 Linhomoeus sp. GSCO2_2 | reverse complement strand
TGAAATCTCCTACGGGCTAAACCCAAATGTAGCAATACGTCATTCTATGTCGTTGTTCGTTCAGTTCGTGTCTTGCTGTAACCATTTTGAGGCCGAGTAGCTAGGTGCACGAACAGCGTACATAGATGGAGGGGGGGGGGGGGGGGATTACAACCGCACCCCCCCCACCCCCCCATAATCTTTCCCTCCCAAGTCATAGATCCAGTCAGATTAGAACTTTGTGAGAGGTAGCATATTCGCATCTGCTCAAATGCTGACTAAGCCTGGCCACAAGCAAGAGAAATTGCCTCTACAACGAACGCAAGATGATGTATCAAACGATGATGTAGAGCACGTGCAAACGATAGAATGACAAAGGTACACCTCACGCTGACTCAGAACACTGAGTCGGCCAAACAAAACGTCATAGGTAGGGCAGTCTTCAAGTCTATACATCACAGCCATCGTTGGATGCGGATCAGCGACAAACAAGCGAACACAGAACACAAACCGAAACAAATCGCGACACAACCATTAAGTGATTAATTTTCCCTGCCATCTATAGTCGTCTCAAGTGCCGGAAGTGCTTCCTGTCATAGGCGTACCACTTAGGAAAATTTGCGGTTTTTATAATCTGGGTCCTAAGCCTTTTTTTCGTTTTTGAATTCTCCAATACTTGCGCCTTAACCTGTGCCTGGCCCCTCTGCTTCCAGATACCGTACTCCCGCTACCGTATTCGTACTACCTAGGACGGCGAGTTCGAAGTCGCGTTGAGACTCTCCCGCGCGATTCGAAGCGATGCAAGTGTACGTTCCCTTGTCGGCCGCCTTGAGAGAGAAGACATGCAGACGGCAGCCCTCGGATGACAACTGAAGTTAGTATATGGTATGTAGAGAAGTGAAATTTCAAACAGCTTCCAAACGGGTGGATTGTCTTTACCGAACGTTGGTCAGGGACGACGGGTCCAAAGGTGGTCCGTCCTTTCGTCCCACATAATGTCGGGAGCGGCGGCGTCTTGTCCGCTGGCCACGGTGGGGCATTGGAGAACCGGGATTTTTTCGCCAACTCGCTTTGTGACGTCATCAAGAGTCAGGGCATCTCCAGTCGAGGGGGCGCTGCGGGATACATCGTATGTAGATAGTACAGTACAGTGCAGTGCAGTGCAGTGCAGTGCGTGTGCGTGCGTGCGTGCGTGGGGGGGGGCGGCGGCGGCGGCGGCGGCGGCGGCGGCGGCGGCGGCGGCGGCGGCGGCGGCGGCGGCGGCGGCGGCGGCGGCGGCGGCGGCGGCGGCGGCGGCGGCGGCGGCGGCGGCGGCGGCGGCAGCGTGGCGGCGGCGGCGGCGGCGGCGGCGGCGGCGGCGGCGGCGGCGTGGCGGCGGCGGCGGCGGCGGCGGCGGCGGCGGCGGCGGCGGCGGCGGCGGCGGCGGCGGCGGCGGCGGCGGCGGCGTGCTGCGTGCGTGTGTGCTCTGCGCTGTGTGCGGCGTGCGGTCGTTCGTTGTTGTTCGCTCACTCGTTGGTTGGTCGACGACTCGCTGGCGCTCCAGATGGAAACTGCTCGGGCCTTCCGGCGGCGTTCTCGGCCACGCAGGCTGGATTGGGGCCTCGTCAGAGCGCTGCACGGGCTTGATGATGACCTTTGGCCTTCCATGTCGAACGTGACGCGTGTATTTGTCCTGAATGTGAGTGAGCGACTCCTCAGAACCCAACACAGCAATACGTACTGTGTGGTACGCTTGGCTCGTTACGTATTGCTGAGTATATATGTTGCACCCACTTTCCGCAATCCAGCCAGATTGCGCAATCTGGAGGGTATCCCTCCAGACTACGCAATATGGCGCGTTCTGGAGGACGGCCCCTCCAAACCGCGCAATCTCTGGTCGGCGGGGCCAGGCCTGAGCAGGAGGTGAATTTGATGGAGGAGTGTTCATCCCACTTACAGTTTGCACTAAAACTCTGTCGACGTCGCGCCTGGCGGGTCGAAAACTGAGGCTTAGCGCGACCACCAAGCTGAAATCGGTCACCGGTCATCGCGTTAAGCCTAAGCTTCGACCCGCGAGACTGCGACGCCGACTAGACTCTTGTGATCCGTCTCTGGGCGCAGGGCGAGCCAAAGCATAGCCTGATATGGAAGGAAACAGCTCCCTGGTAGAATAATTAACTGTAAATGCAAAAGAATTCAACGTTCTAGCAGCTGATTGCACGTTCTGGAGGGGCTGCCCTCCAGAACGCGCCATATTGCGCGGTTTGGAGGGGCACCCTTCCAGATCGTGCAATATTGCATATTCTGGAGGATTGCGCCGTCCGGATGCCACATTATATACGGACGCTATTGTCTGTGTGTGTGTGTGTGTGTGTGTGTGTGTGTGTGTGTGTGTGTGTGTGTGTGTGTGTGTGTGTGTGTGTGTGTGTGTGTGTGTGTGTGTGTGTGTGTGTGTGTGTGTGTGTGTGTGTGTGTGTGTGTGTGTGTGTGTGTGTGCGTGCGTGCGTGCGTGCGTGCGTGCGTGCGTGCGTGCGTGCGTGCGTGCGTGCGTGCGTGCGTGCGTGCGTGCGTGCGTGCGTGCGTGCGTGCGTGCGTGCGTGCGTGCGTGCGTGCGTGCGTGCGTGCGTGCGTGCGTGCGTGCGTGCGTGCGTGCGTGCGTGCGTGCGTGCGTGCGTGCGTGCGTGCGTGCGTGCGTGCGTGCGTGCGTGCGTGCGTGCGTGCGTGAGTGAGTGAGTGGGTGGGTGGGTGCGTGCGTGCGTGCGTGGGTGGGTGAGTGCGTGGGTGCGTGAGTGGGTGCGTGCGTGCGTGCGTGCGTGCGTGCGTGCGTGCGTGCGTGCGTGCGTGCGTGCGTGCGTGCGTGCGTGCGTGCGTGCGTGCGTGCGTGCGTGCGTGCGTGCGTGCGTGCGTGCGTGCGTGTGTGTGTGTGTGTGTGTGTGTGTGTGTGTGTGTGTGTGTGTGTGTGTGTGTGTGTGTGTGTGTGTGTGTGTGTGTGTGTGTGTGTGTGTGTGTGTGTGTGTGTGTGTGTGTGTGGGTGCAGAATAACTAGACATGACGGTTGGTGTCACCCAATGGAGTCGAATGCCCTGAGTAACGTGCCGTTGTCCGTTTCTGTTGCTAATTTCCCTATTTCGAGATATTTACAATTAAAATACGAAAATGTCAAAAATGACACTTTTATTTACAAGTCGTATCGGCACAGTTTTTGCTGAAATGGGAAGGGCACAAGACGCGATGAATTTGTGACATAGTTTCGGATTTTGGAATTCACCAAATTAGTGATATTTTCAAGGTTTTTGTCAAAATTCCTAAATTTCGAACAATTCAAACAGCTTATATTTCAAAACTTCTTTGCACCGTTGTATCGAGCATAGTCTGCCAAGTATTTAGCAAATAGTTTCAGCAATTATAATTAGCGAAATTTAAGATATTTTTAAAGATTTTGTTAAAATCTCTAAATTTCAGCAATTTCAAACAGCTTAAATTTCAAAATTTCTTTTCACGGATGTGTCGAGCATAGTCTACCAAGTATTTATCAAATAGTTTCAGATTTTATAATTAACGAAATTAGGGATATTTTCGAGGGTATTGTAAAAAATACAAAATTTCGACAATTTCAAAAAGATTAAATTTCATAATTTCTTTGCGCGAATGTATGGAGCATAGTCTGCCAAGCATTTAACAAATGGTTTCAGATTTTATAATTAACGAAATTAGGGATATTTTCAAGAGTATTTTCAAAATTCCCAAATTTCGGCAATTTTAAACAGCTTAAATTTCAAAACTTCTTTGCACGGATGTGTCGAGCATAGTCTGCCAAGTATTTAGCAAATAGTTTCAGAGATTATAATTAACGAATTTACGTATATTTTCAAGGGTATTGTTAAAATTCCCAAATTTAGACAATTTCAAATAGCTTAAATTTCAGAATGTCTTTGCATGGTTGTGTCGGGCATAGTCTGCCAACTATTTAGCAAATAGTTCTATATATTATAATTAACGACTTTCGGGATATTTTCAAGGTTTTTCTCAAAATTGCCAAATTTTGACAATTTCAAACAACTTTTAAATTTCAAAATTTCTTTGCTTGAATGTACCGGGCGTATATGTCAAGTAATTATGAAACAGTTTCAGATTTTAGAATTCAAGAAATTAGGGATATTTTTAAGGGTTTTGCAAAATGTGGCCGATTTCGGCATTTTCAAATGGCTATAACTAAACAATATTTTTCCATGGATGTGTCGTGCAACGTATGTTTTGCCACCTATTCTATCGAACACGAAACGCGGCAATCACTGTGCGGTTCTGCAATCTACAGCAACGATGTCGTAACCGCCCGCATTTGTGACCCAAAAGAAAAGGGCGTCGTCCCATTTAGACCCTCTTCATTCCAAAGTGAACCTGCGGCGAACATTCCTGATCCATTTATGGATCAGTACCCACCAATACGAATCTTATAGGCAACGATTGCCCAAGAATGGCACAAACTACCTTTGAAAACTCTAGGTAGGTAACTGCGGCGAAACTCCCCAAAGAAATGCTCAACTTTCTATTCTGACGCACTATTGAATATACTCCTCAAATGCACAACACGCTATGCAATGCCAATCAACCATCATCGGGTACCCAGTTTTTACTCTAAGCTTGTTTTAGCAGACAAAGTTGTTCGTAAGACAAGCGTTAAAAAACAAAAGTATTTCTTTAGGAATGACCGTTCAACAACTGCCTCAACGTAAGCTTTCAAACGGTCAAACGAATGCCGCTCTACAACGTAAGACGAGCAAGCTAGGACCGACCGATTTTCTGTTTGAACCTTTGAGTTACTGTAGCTCGCGAAATTCAAACTTTTGATTCTCGACTTCTCTTAACGGAATGATCAGTGTGCCGAAACCTATTTAACAAACTCAAGATCGTCTCTCTACGACGGAAGACGAGCGAGTTAGAGAAGTTTTGCGTTTTGAACTGTTGGGTTACTGTAGCTCGCGATATTTTTGAGTTTTGACCAATAGAAGAACAAATGATCAGTGAGTCGAGAGCTATCCAACAAACTCAAGATCGTCTCTATACGACGCACGCTGAGCGAGGTAGAACGATTTCTGTGTTAAAAACGCGAGAATATCGTTTTTCGTGGTGCGTGTTTGCGTAATTAAGAAACTTTTAATGCCAAATGAAAGAGCACGTCGAGACCTTTTAGTTGACCTATCGCACGCCGCCCTACGACGTAAGACGAGCGAGTTAGAGCCTCTTTGCTGTTTAAACTTTTGAATTACTGTAGCTCGCGAAATTCAAACTTTTGAATCTCGACTTCTCTTAACGGAATGATCAGTGTGCCGAAACCTATTCAACGACCTCAAGATCGTCTCTCTACGACGGAAGACAAGCGAGTTAAAGAACTTTTGCGTTTTGAGCATTTGGGTTACTGTAGCTCGCAAAATTCAAACTTTTGAGTTTCAACCAATAGAAGAACAATTACTCAGTGAGCCGAGGGCTATTCAACAAACTCGAGATCGCCTCTCTACGACGCACGCTGAGCGAGTTAGAGCGATTTCTGTGTTAAAAACGCGAGAATGTCGCTTTTCGTGCTGCGTGTTTGCGTAATTAAGAAACTTTTTTACGCCAAGCGAAAGAACACGTCGAGACCTTTTAGTTGACCTATCGCACCCCGCTCTACGACGAAAGACGAGCGAGTTAGAGCCGTTTTCAGTTTGAACCTTCGGGTTACTGTAGCGTGCGCAATTCAAACTTTTGAACTTCGAAGTCTCTTAGCGAACATTACCAGTAAGTCGAGAGCTATCCATAAAGCCCAAGACCGCCTTCCTACGACTTTCCAACGCTGAGATATAAGAGCGTGACTCACGAACGAACGAACGAACGGTCGAACGAACGAACGGACGGACGGACGCACGCACGAAAAGCTCTCGTAGGGGTTCGCGCTGAGGCCGGGCGAAACAAGCTGTGTGTGTAAAAAGTTCAACCTATGCTTTGTGTCTGTCAAATTTTGGTGAACAGTATAGTGAACTTTGTACACATCGTTGGCCGCATCTGGAGAAGGTGTCTTGAGAATGTGTACCTTAATGCCAAGTGCACCTATCCCCACGATACGGTTGTCTCAGCTGATCTGAAGCTCAGTGATATCGCCGCGTTCGCTATATGTTATTGGCATGATACGACGCCGTTTATCTGATGTTTCCTACCTGTGTGAAAACGTCACATCCAACAAAAAAACGTGCCAAAGGTTTGGTGCTGGCGAATTCCTGTTTTCAGCGTACGCATTTCTGTTTCCGAGTGCACATTCATCAATAAACAGCTGTTCTGGCCATCACACGAAAAACTCCATTTTGAAATTTTCTTAAATTTTAATTCTAAACATCTCGAAATTGGAATTCATTAAAATTGTAAAACTATGCCACAAATTCTTATTGGCACACGGCCTTACCATTTCTGCGTTCAAATTCGTAAAAAAAACGGCGTTCTATTTTGTTGATTTATGGAATTTTGAAAAATAATCACATATTTTTATTAAATTCCACATTTGCAAAAAAACTCTCTTGCGTTACAAATTATCCGCAGTCTATACTCTTCCCATTTCTGAAGAAATTTCGCCGCTATATCATCAGGTGAAAAAGTCGATTTTCGACAGTTTTATATTTTGATCGAAAATATCTTGAAATTGCAATTTTTAAAAACTTATAAACTATGTCACAAATTCTTATCGGCATACGACCTTCCCATTTCTGCATTCACATTCGTCATTAAATGACTTTGTATTTTAGTCAATTTATGCAATTTTGACATATAATCTCGTATTTCTATTAAATTCCACATCTGCGAAAAAATTCTTTTGTGTTACAAATTATCCGCGGTCCATGCTCCTTTCATTTCTGAAGAAATTTCGCGGCTAGCGCATCAGACGAAAAAGTCGATTTTCGACATTTTCGATTTTTAATTGCGAATATCTCGAAAATGCGAAATTAGCAACAGAAACGGACATCGGATCCGCACTCAGCGACCTCGAGTCTACTTGACCACATATGTCACACATTTTACTTCAATGCCACGGACGGACACACACACGGACAGACAGACAGACAGACGGACATTGTCATCCGTATATATACACCTCGCCGCGCTGAGGCGCGGCGAAAAAATTGATGCATGAAGCACTGCATCTGCTCCTCATCTTACGCAATTGGGTTGCCTGCATTACCACAAGTAAAAAAGTTTATTTAAATATGAAACTGTCCGAACGATGCACGTATCTCATTTCCCAGAGACAAACAGCTGGAACCGAACCGAGCATGGCTTTGGAAAGAATACACTACCACCCCACTGTACAAACAAACGCGATATTTTTGCAAAAGGAAATTTCGGCACCACAATTTCCCAATCAAAGTTGATAGAAAGTTTGTTTTGCAGTAAATCAACCAAAGTGGATGTGCAAATATCTAGTGCGTCGCCACTCAACAATTTCTGAGCGCCGAAGCAATTATAAAGCTGGCTGATTAATCGAAATTCGAGTCGTCCCTCCTCTGTCGCGATACCGAATGAAAGACACTGCTGCCCGTCACAGACCTACCGAAGCTGTTGTTCGCGCAGAGCAGATAACAGTCCGAAGGCGAGTTGCGTCCGACTTCGGGTGGTTCGAAGACCGCTTTGTAGCAGCCACTATGGACGAGTGGCAATGAGAGGCTTGGGGTCGCTGTAGAGGGCGGTCAAAACAAGTCGGAACAATGAATTTGAGGGGCTCGTGACGCGAGCTTGACGCACGCACAGACGAGTCTTGACTCTCGACAAGCCAATTGCCTTACATAATTTGAGCCGCACAGACGCACAGGGTGCTTCAAAGAAAAGTGAGCACTCTGGCTTCTGTCGAGTTCGACTGTATCAACCGCCTTCAAGTTTTGTTTGGTCATAGTGTATGGGACTCTTCTTGCAAATATCCGACAAACCCAAAGCTCACGGCGAAGATTTTGCAGCGCGCTGTTACCACACTAAGAGCCCTGAACGCGGCCAGCTTCTACCCTTCCTCTAGAAGGTCTGGAATTGCACGAAATTTGCGCCGAAGTTGGAGTGCCATTCAATATCTGCAGACCAAATTTGAAGACGATCGGTGAAGTCAACCCGAGAGAAGGCGTAATGTTCACCCTTTTAAAGCACCCTGTACATACCCATGTTTACTGGAAAGGAGGCGGGATAGTTGAATACCTCACGCTTTTGAAGCGCCCTGTACATATGTACTCATGTTTACTGGCAAACTTATGGGGTAGCAAGCTCCGGTATTAAAAAGTTGAGTTTGTATTCTGACTGACATTGCAAAGAGTTGCGTTCTTTCTGCAGAGAGTGCGAGAGTTCATCGCCCGCATGCTCCGCTTCATGAGCTCCCGCTTCGCAAGAGGGTATTGCATAGCAATTAGCAATATTGAATTCGCTCGCGATTTGGCTTTTAGAGCAAGAACATCCCTCTTTCAAGCAAAGCTTTTAACAAGCTGTTTAAAAAAAGTTGAGTTGTTTTATTAATACAGAGTGGTTTGTGAGTATTTTAAAGTGGAAGAGTAAAAGAGTGGATACTTTTGTAAAGTGTTTCGAAGCCTTTCCGATATGACGCGCGACCGCCCGGCCCGGAGTCCACTATTCATGCGCTACTTTTGACACGCTCCTTTCTGAGGGGTCTTGCAGGGCAACATTGGGATCGCCCGGGATTATTTTTTGAGCAAGACACACACATTTTTGAGCGGTTGTTGCAGGGCAACATTGGGATCGCCCGGGATTAATTTTTTTAGGAGACAAAGTTGTTCGTAAGACAAGGGTTTAAAAAAACAAAAGAATTTCTTTGGGAATGACCGTTCAACAACTGCCTCAAACGGTCGAACGAATGGCGCTCTACAACGTAGACATGTCATGACATGACATGACAACGCTCTACACGTAGTAAAGCTAGTTAGGGCCGATTTGCTGTTTGAACCTTTGAGTTACTGTAGCTCGCCAAATTCAAACTTTCGAAACTCGACTTCTCTTAACGGAATGATTAGTGTGACGAAACCTATTCAACAAACTCAAGAGCGTCTCTCTACGACGGAAGACAAGCGAGTTAGAAGTTTTGCGTGTTGAACTTTTGGGTTACTGTAGCTCGCGATATTCAAACTTTCGAGTTTCGATTCGACCAATAGAAGAACAAATGATCAGTGTGTCAAGAGCTATCCAATCCAGCAACTCAAGATCGTCTCTCTATGACGCACGCTGAGCGAGTTAGAGCGATTTCTATGCCAAAAACGCGAGAATGTTGCTTTTCGTGGTGCGTGTTTGCGTAATTAAGAAACTTTTTATGCCAAGCGAAAGCGCACGTCGAGACCCTTCAGTTGACCTATCGCACGCCGCTCTACGACGTAAGACGAGCGTGTTAGAGCCGTTTTGCGTTTTGGACCTTCAGGTTACTGTAGCGCGCGCTATTCAAACTTCTGAATTTCGACTTCTCTTAACGGAATTATCAGTGTGCCGACCTATTCAGCGAACTCAAGATCGTCTCTCTATGACGAAAGACGAGCGAGTTTGATAAGTTTCGCGTTTTAAACCTTTGGGTTACTGTAGCTCCCGAAATTCATACTTTTGAGTTTCGACCAATAGCAAAACAAATGATCATTTAGTCCGAGAGCTATCCAACCAACCCAAGATCATCTCCCTACGACGCACGCCGAGCGAGTTAGAGCGATTTCTGTGTTAATAACGCGAGAATGTCACTTTTCGTGGTGCGTGTTTGCGTAATTAAGAAACTTTTTATGCCAAGCGAAAGCGCACGTCGAGACCTTTCAGTTGACCTATCGCACGCCGCTCTACGACGTAAGACGAACGAGCAATAGCCGTTTTCAGTTTGAACCTTCCGGTTACTGTAGCGCGCGCAATTCAAACTTTTGAATTTCGAAGTTTCTTAGCAACATTACCAGTAAGTCGAGAGCTATCCATAAAGCCCAAGATCGCCTTCCTACGACTTTCCAACGCTGAGATCTAAGAGCGTAACGCACGAACGGACGGACGGACGAACGAACGCACGATAAGCTCTCGTAGGGGTTCGCCCATACGTGTAACCGGGGGGGGGGGGGGGGGGGGGGATGGGGGGGGGGGGGGAGGGGGGGTAAGCCCCCCCCCCCTAGCCGAAAGTGTACCCCCCCCCATACCCCCCCCCCAGGTACCCCCCTCCCGCCTTCCCCAAAAGACCCCCCCCCCTAGAATTTCAAAAATTTTCGCCTGCGGCGCTTAAAAATAGCAAAAAATTTTGCCTGCGGCGCTTGAAAATAGCAAATTTTCGCCTGCGGCGCTATATTTTGGACGTTTTTGACCAAAATTAAGCGATTTTTGGCACTTTTTGGCCTATTTTTGCAAAATTTTCTTATTTTTTGGTACTTTTTTGGCAAAAATTTTTAGGTCATTTGACCCCCCCCCCCTCCAGGGGCCTCAGACCCCCCCCCCCCACCCCTGAGGGGTCCTATACCCCCCCCCCCCCGACCCCCCCCCCCTGGCCGGTTGGCGCTTGCACGTATGGGTTCGCCCGGCTGAGGCCGGGCGAAAAAAGTGACAAAGACTTGTAAAAGTTTTGGCAAACAAATGACAGAGCACAAAAGAGCGCGCTACGAGCAATCAAACCGTGTCGCACTTCTGCATGTAGCAAAGGGCGATCGTAGTGTTAAAATCTCGAGAATGCCGCTTTATGCAGTGCGTGCCTGCGTTATTACAAAATTTATTGCTGCCGCATGAAAGAACACGTCGAGAGCTTTCACCTGACATGTCGATTGCGGCTCTACGACGTAACACGAGTGAGTTAGAGCCGTTTTGTGCTTTTGCACTTTTGAGTTGCTGTAACTCGCAAAATTCAAGCTTTTGAGCTTCGACCAATGGGAGAACGAAATGATTATTGAGTCGAGAGCTATTCAATAAGCTCGAGATCGTCTCTCTACGACGCCAGTTGAGCGAGTTAGAGCGATCTTGTCAAAATCTCCAGAATGTCGTTTTCCGCGGTGCGTGTTTGCGTAATTGAACAAACTTTTGTAGCCGCATGAAAGAACACGTCGAGAGCTTTCACCTGGCGTGTCGATTACCAGTCTACGGCGTAACACGAGTGAGTTAGAGCCGTTTTGTGCTTTTGCGCCTTCGAGTTACTGTAACTCGCGAAATTCAAACTTTTGAGTTTCGACCAATCGGAGAACAAATGATCAGTGAGTCGAGCTGGAGAGCTACCCAAAAAGCTCGAGATCGTCTCTCTACGACGCAAGTTGAGCGCGTTAGAGCGATTTCAGCGTCAAAATGCCGAGAATGGCGTTTTCCGCGGTGCATGGTAGCGTAATTGAAAAAACTTTCGCAGACGCATGATTGAACACGCCGAAAGCTTTCACCTGACGTGTCGATTGCCGCTCCACTGCGTTTTGACCTTCGGATTACTGTAGCGCGCGCAATTCAAACGTTTGAATTTCGAAACCTCTTAGCGAAATGATCAGTGAGTCGAGACCTATCCGTAGAGCCCAGGATCTCCGCTCTACGACTTTCCAACGCCGACATCTGGGACCGTTACGTACGCACGCACTCACGGACGCACGCACAGACGGACGCACGCACGCACGCACGCCGAGCTCTTCTAGGGTGTCGTACGGCTGAGCGAAACAAGACTCTCTTAAAAAGCGGAGTGGTTTTGAGCTTTGAATTTTTACTGAGATTGTAGCAACGCTCTTTCCGGTTTCGTGCAGCGTCTTTGACTCTCCTCGCGACTACACTTTTTGAAGTGGTCTTGCTACGCAACATTGGTATCGCTCGGGTTTAATTCTTTACACTAAGAAAATCATCTTTTCAGACTGAGTTTAGAAAAAGACACTGGAATCGAACGCAAAACTAAGGTTAATTGTGATCTTGAATTGATGTTGGCTTGCAGTGAGCTCTCCAGCGATGTCAATACCGCCGCTCTGCAACGCACGAGTGCCAAGATATAACAAACCAAAATCCGCAGTTTTCATCGCCTTTTGGATACTGTAGCTCTCTAGTTAAACTTTTAAAACTTGTTGTTATCGGATTCGTGCTCAGGAGGCTGAGCGCTTCACTTTGATATGCGATTCACTAGGTTCCATCAAGTTTTGACTTTTCGCGGACCTTACTTGGATTGTAGCGCGCAAATTTTTAAAACTTGATAATGCCGACGTCACAGTTCGCGAGAAGTTCGCGGATAGCTACGACGATGTATCGAACTTAGTGACGTCTGGCAGGCGAGTTATTAAGCCCGAAGCAAGCATTGTAGTTTCCAGTTTGCGGCGCGTTTTGGATACTGTAGCTCTTCTCTAAACTTCTGAAACTTTTTGTTGTCGGATTCTTGCTCAGCAGCTCGAGCGCTTCATTTTGATATGCGATTTGACTAGGTTCGGTCAACTTTTGTCTTAAAATGGACCCCACTTTGGGATACTGTAGCGCGCGATTTACATTATTTTGGTTTTGACTATACCAGGTGGCTAGAGGAGTCCGCGGGCTACTCGACTATCAAACTCCACTCTAGCCAACGTCAGACGAGCGAGTTATTAAGCCCGAAGCGAGCGTGACGCACGCACGTA
>JASAMZ010013050.1:0-55834 GCA_030248115.1 Linhomoeus sp. GSCO2_2 | reverse complement strand
CTCGTCAGTCACTGGCGTCAGAAATCCCACTCGAACCCTATTCAGCAGAAGCCGGACTCGGTCCCGAAGCGGCAGCAAGTCGCCCAGTCAGCTGGCGTCTTTGAAGAAAGCGCCCAATAATTCGGCCGAGTCCTCGTCGCTGAGCGAAGGCCAACTGCCCTCCACAGAAGAGAGCGGCGGTGGCGACAAAGAATAAACCCCCTGCGATTCCAATGTTGATTCGCTCTTCGGCGCGTTGAGTCGTTCCCACCCAGAAACTACCAATGTGATCTTCTGTTGTAAAAGCCTTAGGCACTCACTGTCTGTTGGTTGGAAATTAGTATGGTAGGGGAACGGTTCGAGTGTATTGTTATGCAGAGAGTATGGGGACGTACTGTAGGGTAGTACGGTAAACCGTCTAGCTGTGTATGTGTATGCGTACCATGAAGAAATCAAAAGTCAAGAACCGAATAGGCTGAACACGTCGAAGAATACACGTCAGCTGACTACATATTATGCACCCGAAGATTTGTAAGTGGGGGTGGAATGTTACGGTGTCGGTTTGTTCCCTAGGACGATTCATTATGGCGTTCTGTCGTTCTTGTAGCTTACATGATATTCGCTAGACGTTAGCGTATGTTGTTTTGTAACGATGATGCGTTGTCGTGCCTGTCGCGTCGTGTGCTGCTCCTATTTTGTGGCTCGAGATTTGTGGGTCGATGGGTTCTGTAGTCAATCCTTTCGCTCGCACACAAGACACCGTTACTGGGCATCAACGTTTGAACGGTTGCTCGCAAAAAAAGATAGTCCGCCCTCCGATAATGAACACATCAAACGAGCTCTCAGGCACTCTCACATTCGGTGAACTCTCACAGTCGGCACTTGCACGTATAAACCGGCAGTTCCACAACACGCATGATATTTTGAACGGCTGCGGCGGCATCGATGGTTGAACGGACTCTACATACCACTGCCAAATGCCAATCGTAACAAATCACTGGCGCTGTATTCGAATCACTTCATATGTATCGCTCACTGCATCTTGCATTCCGTCTCGGCGCACCAGTCTCGCAGCCACTTTGTCACTGTCGGGCCGTGGGTGTCGTACCACTCGATGCGCACTCGAATCTGGCCTATCACTGCGTCGAGCGTCTCCAGCTGCTTCCCAGAGAAAGGATATGTCGTCTTCAGCGCCTCCATCTGCAAAGAAGTGGCTCTCACGAAAGCTATGAGATGACTGAATTCCAGTTAGTGACCTGGTCGATTCTTTGCTGGGTGGCCCAGCGGGCGGTCATGGCGCCAAAGAAAGCCTGGAACACCTCAGCGCTGCTGGAAAGAACCCTGTCGCTGTTCTCCCCCAAGTAGCGCAGGGCGGCGAATGAGGCGTCCTCGTTCTCCCCCATCTCCTCCAGAAAGAAGGCGAAGTCGTTCTCGAAAGCGATGTCCATAAATCTGCAAGTGGAGCCTGGAGGTGTTGAAAACCACTATGCGCAATGAGCTTCCGAAAAGCTTGACCCTTGGCTATTCCTAGTTGTAAGCCCCAAGACCAATGAGATACAGCACGATGTCGCAAATTTTGTATAATCTGAAGTCTAAACTTTAATTCTAAACTTAACAAAATAATATCATCATTTTGATTCGCTATTTTCATTTTATGGAGAGAACGAATGCACAACTCCAAATATTGAGTGTCACGGACGTTATAGATCCCCCTCTCCTACCATTTCAAAGTTTGACAAAACGTGGCGTTCTTCAAGTTCAAGCCAACCTCTCCAGAGCGACCAGACTGCGCGTGTTGGCCAGTCCTTTGACTAGTGACTCCTGCTCGACATCTATGAAGTATCCGACGCCCCCCTTCATCTGCTGCTCCACGTTCATCTGGTAGAGCTGATAGGCCCTGTCGCTCTCCAGCTGACCTCCAGTTCGCAGACCCGCCAGATAGGCCGTGGCTCGATAGTCGGGACTCAGCCTGCAAGTGATTTAGGGTAGGGCAAAACGACGATGACGACGATGACGACGACGACGACGACGACGACGACGACGACGACGACGACGACGACAACAACGACGACGACAACAACAACGACGACGACGACGACAACAACAACGACAACAACAACAACAACAACAACAACAACAACAACAACAACAACAACAACAACAACAACAACAACAACAACAACAACAACAACAACAACAACAACAACAACAACAACAACAACAACAACAACAACAACAACAACAACAACAACAACAACAACAACAACAACAACAACAACAACAACAACAACAACAACAACAACAACAACAACAACAACAACAACAACAACAACAACAACAACAACAACAACAACAACAACAACAACAACAACAACAACAACAACAACAACAACAACAACAACAACAACAACAACAACAACAACAACAACAACAACAACAACAACAACAACAACAACAACAACAACAACAACAACAACAACAACAACAACAACAACAACAACAACAACAACAACAACAACAACAACAACAACAACAACAACAACAACAACAACAACAACAACAACAACAACAACAACAACAACAACAACAACAACAACAACAACAACAACAACAACAACAACAACAACAACAACAACAACAACGACGCCGCCGCCGCCGCCGCCGCCGCCGCCGCCGCCGCCGCCCGCCGCCGCCGCCGCCGCCGCCGCCGCCGCCGCCGCCGCCGCCGCCGCCGCCGCCGCCGCCGCCGCCGCCGCCGCCGCCGCCGCCGCCGCCGCCGCCACATACAGAGCGCAATAGGTAGTTCCACTTGTGGTGTCGGCGCAAGGTCGCAGGATCTTCTCCCGAAAAGCGTCGGCGCCCACATAGAGACAGTTGGCGATGTCGAAACGGCACGACTGGTAGGACAGCTCGTTGTAGAACATCCTGAAGCCGCCAAATGATTATCGAATTGGGAAAAGCGCTCAAAAGCCCCTGAAAGGCCTCACCTCGAGTCCCAACTGCTGGGGACGTCATTGATGTCGAAGCTGTCCAGCAATGGCGAAAGAGTGCCCTTTAGGAACTCCTGAAAATGTCCAATTTGTGCAACAACTATTTCGCTCAACAGAGGACACATTAATTAGTTCTCACTGTGAGCAGTCGGTATTCGACCGGGCGATCCCACAGCATACGGGGCAGAATTTGGAAGAGAATGGGCGAAGCCTGCCGTAGAGTGGAGCGTTTGGCGGCGTCGACTAGGGAGTACCGTATCACGTCGAGAAGGCGGGTGAAGTCCACGATTCCTTTGCTGGAAGTCGTAATTAGCGAGTGCCAAGAATCGACTTTGTCGCAAAAGGTGGAAGTGAAGGCAACAACAGTACTTGAGAAAGAAAACGGTGTCTGCGATAAGTTGTGTCTTCACATCGCTGGCAACTGCCTGCAAAGAAATTATTGTAATATCTTGTCAATTGAAAGCTAAGTGTATCTTTTACTGGTTCATACATTCACTTCGAAATGTCAACCCGCACATATCTTTTTCCGAACTTTTTAAAGCGAAAATACAATTTTTGACACATTTACGCATAAGTTTAATATTAATTTTAATTAATTAATTCAATTTTGTCAATTTAATCTACTCAAATCACTTTAATTCACTAAAAATATAAATTAACGCGGCGTCTAAGTTTAATTTTGTTTGATTCAATTTAATTAAATTGAATTGTTGATTTAATTTAATTTGATTTAATAAAATTTAGTCTAAGTTGATTTAATTTAATTGTTGATTTAATTCAATTTTAATTAATGCAATTTAATCCGAGTTAATTTTACTAATGAAATTTATTTTATTTAATCTTGCTTTAATTTTTAACGCTTGTTCATTAATCAACACCTCAGGATGGGCCATTAGCTGCTCCATTAGCAACTGCCAGCTTCGTTCGTCGTATAAGACGCGCGAGAACGAGCGAAATCCGTTCTTGACCACCAGCCAGTCTGTCGCCAGAGTCACTGTTTTCTCACCGCAAGACGAATACTCTGAATGCCGACAGCTTTAGTCGGATTTCATTGGATGTCACATTCTGCAAGTACTTTACCAGGCGCCATCCAAATAAAGCCATCGTCGGTTCCACTGGACGCGTAGTGGATAGGTACAGGCCAGCTGTAGTCATAGGTGCTGTCAGGGAGCGCGTCTCTTGGGTTGACTGGACTCTGGGTCAGCTCAAAGCGCGTGGGAGCATCGCTGGAGGCTCTCACTGAGACCACTGGGAAGCTCTGCTGCAGAATCCAGGGGTTCATCATCTCTGCGACGTCCAACTTGTTGCCGCACCAGTCTGTCACTTGGTCGGACAAAACCTGAGACAGAGGCACTAATTTCGCATTTTGTGTGCACTTCCAGGCAACTCTGCAACGAACGGATCAAGTTCTACCGGAGTAATGGCGTTCCACATGTCATTGTATTCAGCACTGGAGAAGGAAAACTGCTGAAGGTATTGCTGAAGACGAATACCACCAATAAAGCATTTTCTCCATCTTGACAACTGTGGTACACCGTACAAGTACATGTGCGTTGACCTACCGAGAGCCCACGTCTCAGGGCCTCTGACGATATGACATTTTCCAGCATGGAGATAATTTGAGAGCCCTGCAGCGGCCAAACAACAAATGGTTGGCTTCATTGCTCACGTAAATTATCAAAATGCAACAAAGGCCGACTTTTCCATAAGTGATGGAGTTAAAACTTGGTCCGTCCTTGAAGTGGACAGGGTGGGATCGTCCCAGATCGGCGTCCACGTTCAGGGCGCCGTCTCCAGTTCTTAGCACCTCATCCAGCTGAAGGGATTACTGCATGTTTGCCAGTGTCTGTTAGGCCATCAGTCATCTTAGGCACCAACCGCGATGTCCCCTTGATCGGGAAAGGCGGCGAGAAGCCCGTAACTTTCCCAGTAGGTGGCCAGGCCTTCGTTCAGCCACAAGTCGTCCCACCACTTCATGGTGACCAAGTCGCCGAACCACTAAACGAAATCGTATTCAGCGAACTATTCAGTGGTCGCTGACTGAATCGCTAAACAACTGCACCACTGAACCCTATGAATCCACTGCACCACCGACTACTGAAGGCACAGAACCACCGAACCCGCTGAATCACTGAACCCACTGTTTCCACTGAACCACTGAATTACCGAACCACTGAAATCGCTGAACCACTCTGAAACTACAGAACCACTGAAACCATGGAAATCACTGAAATCACTGAACCTGATGGGCGGTCTCGTGTGCGATGACGCCATAGGCCCTGAGGAGCTGCGACACAGTGGAGACACCAGGGACGGCAAACAGCGCCCCCTCTCGGTGGATCAGCAGGCCCCAATTCTCCATGGCGCCAGGTCGAAACATGGGCATGCCGTAGATGTCTGAAAACTGAGTCGCTTGTTACTGTGACAGTAACCCTTCTTGGATTGCAGTTTCATTTGAAGCAACCTTCGCTGAATAAAACCCACCACACTTGGGGAGTGTGAAGTTCACTTCGAAGTGCTCTCCAAAACTTTGCAAATCGGCAGCGCTAGCGTACAGGGCCGCGTCGATGAAAGGTTCGGTGCCTGGCCAGCCGTAGACGCTAATCTGAATCGAAGTGGGACTGACCTCTGCAACTGAGAAGACACAACTGCAGATGCACATGAAACATTGGAATCGCAATGAATAGAAGAATTGGCACCTCTTTGCCTTCCGGAATGCGGACGGTTTTGTGTGGCAGCTCGCCTACTCCCATGGCCAGAAGATAAGAGGACATCAGCGGCGTCGGCTGGAACACCGTCTTCAGATAGCCGTCACTGAAAGTCACCAATTTTAAATTTTTTTTCAATCAAAAGGGACAGTACGCTACCAGTGTTACCCATACAGCTAAAACACAACCCTTTCTTTCTTCTACTCAACGCTATTGGAATCTTACCCCAATATCTCAGTGCTCTCCACTGGCATATTGGCGATAGCCACCATGTGATACGGATGAATGATAGTAGTCTGGAAAGCGGCCTTGTATTCCGGGTCGTCCAGACAGGGCAACACCGATCTCGTGTATGGCGAGCCTTCGAAGTGGGTGCCAAGAATGTTGCTGAACAAACGCAGAGTTTACGGTAATTCAACAGCATACCGTGGTTTGCCGATTGTTAAGCACTCACCCATCGTTCCCATCCCTTCTATACACGGTGTAGAAGATTCCACCCGTGAGATAGTCATTGATGAGGCCGAAGTACCGATATCTCAGCGTGAACCGGGTTCCCACGGGCAGGCTTCTGCTCAGGTAAACCACGAAATGGTGTTTCTCTGGGAAGTACTCCGTTCCAGCCAGCGAGACATCTGGAAGCCCCTCCACGGGATCCAAAGTCACTTCCAATATGTTTAGTCTGTCCATGTGCACCGTGACATTAGTCGTCTCCACCAGAACTGCTCCCGTGAAGGAAGAGACGCCGTCGAAGGTGAACAGCTTCTCCTCTGGGATGTCCACCACTCCACCATTGGGAAAGTAGGGCTTCACTTGCCATTCGTAGCTGACAGCTGAGACGACTGGTGGCAGGCGAGTCTGCTGCAGGATCTCGTCGTCCAGAAGATTGCGCTTTCCTTTGGCCTCTTCATACAGATGGCTCGTACGCAGTTTCAGCGCTTTGACGTGACTCTGACTGGCCGCTTTTCGATCGCGAGCTTCGAAATGGGGTCGGAACGGCTGAGAAGATAAAGAAGAACCATGGACGGCAGCCAGAAACGCGCTAAGAAGTGACAGAAGTGTCATTTTCAGCCTCGTTGTCTTGCTATCCCGCAGCGGGCAAGTGTCCTCCCTGAACTATTGACAACTCAGCGGTCGACGGCGACGCCCAAGAGAACATTTGCGAAATTGCTGCTTGTAAAAGTCGGCTGTATAACCCTTATCGCGCCGGTAGTGGTCGCGCAACAAACAATGACCCCTGAATTCTTGCGACACCTTCTGCAATCGCTCTACAACACACGTCTTTACATACAGTGTATATCGTTACTGCGGCAAAGGGCATGTTTGCAGAAGCGCGTTGACCCGAGCTGGAAATTAGCTAAGTACCTACATTGTTTAGTTACAAGTTACAACACACGTTTTCAATGGGCTGCTTCATTGGGTACCTAGGAAGATAGCAAAGTGGGTCGTTCAGTGCAGCTCAGTCATAGCGACTGCAACTCGCTCGTCTTAACGTTGTGGAGCGGCATTTGTTTGACCGTTAGAAAGCTTACGTTGTGACAGTTGTTGGACACTCATTCCTAAAGAAACACGTTTGCTTTTTAACCCTTGACTTACGAACAATTTTGTCTTGTAAAAATTTATTCCGATCCCAATGTTGCGTTGCATCAACCGCTCGGAAATGTGTGTGTCTTGCTCAAAAATTAATCCCGGGCGATCCCAATGTTGCGTTGCAACAACCTCTCTGAAAGGAGTGTGTCACAAGTAGCGCATGAACGGTGGACCCTGGGCGGGCGCGCATCATATCTGAAAGGCTTGTAATTACCTTACAAAAGTATCCACTCCTTTACTCTTCAACTTTTTACCACCCACCAACCACTCTGTATTAATGAAACAACTTCACTTTTTTAAAACAGCTTGTTGGTGGCACACGCCATTGTCCAGACAATCAACGTCACAGCTTCTCTGAGGTGTCTCGAAGATACTCCATCAGTTGTGGTTGTGTCGTTGCCGTCAGCTCGGGTCACTTTCGGCAGGCAACTGAAACAGACTGAAATGGGGTGGGCCTTTACACTTTGTCCTGTCATTGTCTCCAGATGCATCAATGCAAATGATTTCTCGTTAAGGCTTCCACACCAATACTTGTACCTACGGATTCCTGTTACGCGACTGGTAGGGTGGACTCGATGGAAATGCAGGTTTTTATGTCTGATATGTACCGGCTAATGTAGGGTAGTGAAACAACGAACTGGCACGAAATGGTGAACGTGGAATCATATATCACCGATCCGAAAACGTTTAGAGAAACCAGTTGAAGCCGCCAGTGTTCATTCTCGATCTTTCACTCGCCAAAGACGGCAGTGTGCGTGCCTTCCTTCGCTGTGAGGACCTCCTGCACTGCTGTGACTGCCGGTGCCTCGGTCGACTTTGTCGAAGCCTTCTCTTCTTCCTCTTCCCAATCGTACGTGAGCTTGTACACATCTTTCCACGACGTCAGGCTGGCCATTCTAGCAAACGCTTCCTTGAGCTTCTCATAGTTGGGCTTGTCCTTGAATCCACAGCGACGCAGTTCATCTTCAAAGGTTTCCAGCGCTTGAGCAGAGGCGCCGTCTTCACAAGGGACTTGGCTCCATTCGCTAGTAGTTCCTCTTTTTGCTTGGCAATTTCCGTCCTATTGGCCAGCCCCTTCCAGAGCAGGGAGCCCAGCATATTTTCCAGCGTGGCGTAGAGGCAGGGCCAGATGTCATCTGCTCTCCCCCAGTCCTGTTGTAGGTGGCTACACAGCGGGGCATAGGTTGGAGTACCCGTGAATGGGGCAGAGGGACGCTGCGACTGCTTCATCTGGTAGAAGCGCGACTCCGGGTCCTTATCGTTGAAGACGTAAACAATGTTGAAGTCGACCAATTTCAACGTTTTCTGATCGGTGCTGAGGCAGACGTTTGTCGGCTTGTAGTCGCGGTACAGGATGTCCGCCTGGTGCACTTGTTCCAAGGCGCAGATCGACTGTATGGCGACTCCGGCGGTTGTGCTGGCGCTGAACGGCTGATTCTCGCCCTTGTATCGGTGGCGCAGACTGCGCAGGTCGCCCTGCAGCTGAGGCATTAGCAGGTACTTCCACTACCCGCCGTCGCGCTTGAAGGTGCCCTGGTTGATGTACTGGACGACGTTGCAGGCGTCACTTGCAAAGGTTCGGTTGTGATATCGGTGCAAGAAGCGCAAGGTCTCGGCTTCTTTGATCAGGCGCGGCCGCTGGACGAAGGACGGCTCCAGCTTCATAGCGAATTTCTTCTGAAGGTTGCTGGCCTCAGAGACGCTGTACACTTGCGCAAAGGCGCCACTGCCCAATAGATGGTGCACCCTCAGTTGCACATCCGGCAACAGTTCGTCGCGTTCGAACAGCGACTGCTGTTGCCACTTTGAGGAGGTGTTAAAGAATGAGATAGCCATAGAGGTATTGACCTCAGTGTGCAGAGAAGTTTCAGCAGGAGGCTTCTTCTTGATCAACTCTTGGAAGGAATCTATGGATGTCCAAGAAGAAACGTGGAGGACGAACTGGCTTACAAAGATCAGTCTTTCGAGCAAACTCATTCTAACGCACATCGCAAGTGGGGCATGCAGGTGTTTTCCGCACCTTGTACAACTGTAAGCACGTTTGGAATTCTATTACTGCATTGCTTGTATGTGTATGTTGCCTTTGTTGGGGGGCAGACGCTACTGTCCACCCAATCAACGTCAGTGCTTCTCTCAGGTGTCTCAGATGATACTCCATCAGTTGCGGTTGTGTCGTTGCCGTCAGCTGGTGTCACCTGCGGCAGACAACTGAAACAGACGGAAATGCGGTGGGCCTTTGTTGAGGGCAGACGCTACTGTCCATCCAATCAACGTCAGTGCTTCTCTCAGGTGTCTCAGATGATACTCCATCAGTTGCGGTTGTGTCGTTGCTGTCAGCTGGTGTCACCTGCTGCAGACAACTGAAACAGACGAATAATGCGGTGGGCCTTTATTGAGGGCAGACGCTACTGTCCATCCAATCAACGTCAGTGCTTCTCTCAGGTGTCTCAGATGATACTCCATCAGTTGCGGTTGTGTCGTTGCTGTCAGCTGGTGTCACCTGCTGCAGACAACTGAAACAGACGGAAATGCGGTGGGCCTTTGTTGAGGGCAGACGCTACTGTCCATCCAATCAACGTCAGTGCTTCTCTCAGGTGTCTCAGGTGATACTCCATCTGTTGCGGTTGTGTCGTTGCCGTCAGCTGGTGTCACTTGCGGCAGACAACTGAAACAGACGGAAATGCGGTGGGCCTTTGTTGGGGGCAGACGCTACTGTCCATCCAATCAACGTCAGTGCTTCTCTCAGGTGTCTCAGATGATACTCCATCTGTTGCGGTTGTGTCGTTGCCGTCAGCTGGTGTCACCTGCTGCAGACAACTGAAACAGACGGAAATGCGGTGGGCCTTTGTTGGGGGCAGACGCTACTGTCCATCCAATCAACGTCAGTGCTTCTCTCAGGTGTCTCAGGTGATACTCCATCTGTTGCGGTTGTGTCGTTGCCGTCAGCTGGTGTCACCTGCTGCAGACAACTGAAACAGACGGAAATGCGGTGGGCCTTTGTTGAGGGCAGACGCTACTGTCCATCCAATCAACGTCAGTGCTTCTCTCAGGTGTCTCAGGTGATACTCCATCTGTTGCGGTTGTGTCGTTGCCGTCAGCTGGTGTCACTTGCGGCAGACAACTGAAACAGACGGAAATGCGGTGGGCCTTTGTTGAGGGCAGACGCTACTGTCCATCCAATCAACGTCAGTGCTTCTCTCAGGTGTCTCAGGTGATACTCCATCTGTTGCGGTTGTGTCGTTGCCGTCAGCTGGTGTCACCTGCTGCAGACAACTGAAACAGACGGAAATGCGGTGGGCCTTTGTTGAGGGCAGACGCTACTGTCCATCCAATCAACGTCAGTGCTTCTCTCAGGTGTCTCAGGTGATACTCCATCTGTTGCGGTTGTGTCGTTGCCGTCAGCTGGTGTCACTTGCGGCAGACAACTGAAACAGACGGAAATGCGGTGGGCCTTTGTTGAGGGCAGACGCTACTGTCCATCCAATCAACGTCAGTGCTTCTCTCAGGTGTCTCAGGTGATACTCCATCTGTTGCGGTTGTGTCGTTGCCGTCAGCTGGTGTCACTTGGGGCAGACAACTGAAACAGACGGAAATGCGGTGGGCCTTTGTTGAGGGCAGACGCTACTGTCCATCCAATCAACGTCAGTGCTTCTCTCAGGTGTCTCAGGTGATACTCCATCTGTTGCGGTTGTGTCGTTGCCGTCAGCTGGTGTCACTTGCGGCAGACAACTGAATCAGACGGAAATGCGGTGGGCCTTTGTTGAGGGCAGACGCTACTGTCCATCCAATCAACGTCAGTGCTTCTCTCAGGTGTCTTAGATGATACTCCATCAGTTGCGGTTGTGTCGTTGCAGTCAGCTGGTGTCACTTGCGGCAGACAACTGAAACAGACGGAAATGCGGTGGGCCTTTGTTGGGGGCAGACGCTACTGTCCATCCAATCAACGTCAGTGCTTCTCTCAGGTGCCTCAGATGATGCTCCATCTGTTGCGGTTGTGTCGTTGCCGTCAGCTGGTGTCACCTGCTGCAGACAACTGAAACAGACGGAAATGCGGTGGGCCTTTGTTGGGGGCAGACGCTACTGTCCATCCAATCAACGTCAGTGCTTCTCTCAGGTGTCTCAGGTGATACTCCATCTGTTGCGGTTGTGTCGTTGCCGTCAGCTGGTGTCACCTGCTGCAGACAACTAAAACAGGCGGAAATGCGGTGGGCCTTTGTTGGGGGCAGACGCTACTGTCCATCCAATCAACGTCAGTGCTTCTCTCAGGTGTCTCAGATGATACTCCATCTGTTGCGGTTGTGTCGTTGCCGTCAGCTGGTGTCACCTGCGGCAGACAATTGAAACAGACGGAAATGCGGTGGGCCTTTGTTAGGGGCAGACGCTATTGTCCTCCAATCAACGTCACTGCTTCTCTCAGGTGTCTCAGATGATACTCCATCAGTTGCGGTTGTGTCGTTGCCGTCAGCTGGTGTCACCTGCTGCAGACAACTGAAACAGACGGAAATGCGGTGGGCCTTTGTTGAGGGCAGACGCTACTGTCCATCCAATCAACGTCAGTGCTTCTCTCAGGTGTCTCAGATGACACTCCATCAGTTGCGGTTGTGTCGTTGCCGTCAGCTGGTGTAGCTACGGCTAAGCAGTTTAGTTACAAGTTGCAACGCGTTTCCAATGGGCAGGTTGTTGGACAGGAAGAAAGCACTGCGAGTGTTCAGTGCAGCTCAGTCACTGGACACTTCCCTTCGTGCACTACTTACGGGTTTTACATGGTTTGCATTGTGTAACGTGTAGCGATAGAGTCCAAAGCAAGCGGCAGCGTCAACTACATACTCTGAACATTCAGTGAAACTGTGAGCCAAAGTCCCAGCAGAACAGTTACTGGACAGCAACACAGCGGACTGTTTCACTAATCACTGCGCTTGCTGTGCTGAGTAACACAGAAGTTGAGCACTACCTACGATTGTATAGGCGTGAACACATCACCAGGAAAACTGTAGCAAGATCGACTTCAACTCGAAAGCGCGAAACTGTAAACGCAGATAGAAATCGTTCTCGGCTTCGTCTACGGTCAGCGGTTCGCCAAGTGGGCACTCCAGGGTGTCACAGAGGTTGGCGCCTACTCGGCTTCCGTTGCACAATTGCTTGGAAATTAACAGCTTGGTCGCCGCCCGACTTCCCGTCCACTCGTAGAGTCGAAGCACCAGAGCTCTGCTCCCATCGTTGGGCGGGTCTTCAGCCACCTTCACCGCGTCAAGAACAACGCCTGAACCTCTGGTTTTTTCAAGCGCGAACCTACAGTACCAAAGGTACTGTATAATTTCCCTACAGTGGTTGCTAGAGGCAAATGTGGCTTTGAGCTCCCCTTGGGGCCAGCCGACGACCAACTTGGGGGCTGCGTTGAGCTCAGCGGCCGCCTGTAGAACCGATTTGCCGCCTGTATTACTGGGCGCGCGCAGCGGCCCTGAAGACAAACTCTGGACGCACAATAAAGCCTTCAATAAGCTCCCTTTACCTAGGCCATGCAGAACAAGCGTGGAATGAGATGAGGGTTGGGGGGAGTTATTGGAGTATTTACGGTATGTAGAAGAGTTTAATAGAATACTACGGCATTCAACCACCCAGGAAAGGCATGAGGGCGTATTTGAAGTAGTGTTCCCCTCTGTCAGCAGTAGGATCCGGGGCGGAAGGGGCTTTGAGTAGGGAGAGGGAGAGGCGGCTTTGACAGCAGCTGTGACCATACTTGCTGTCGTTCAACAGGGCCACTCCCCTGCTCCCTCCTTCGACCAGCGCCGCCCAGCGATGGCCACACACCTCGTATCTGAGACGGGTGGAAACAGAGTACTGGAAGTACCCATTCGTGATTGTACACGCACCCTAATTGTATGTACGCTCCTACAGTTGCACTGAGGAATCAAGTGATAAGCTGTACCCACTTGGCGGCATCCCAGGACGTATTGCGATGATTGGGCCTTTTCACGATGCCGTACGGCACTTCATACTCCACCTCATGAGTGGACACGTTCAGATTGAACTCCACCTGAAAGTGAACGCTGTTCATAATACGCTTCATTTGACCACTGCAAGCAGCGACGCTGTCACTCTCCACCTTCAACAGTTTGTGATTCTCGTGCCAGTCCACCTGCGTCTCGAACAGAAGAAAGGGGTCGATGGAATTCAACGAGATCCGCTGTGTCAGCTTCGATCGACCCTCTGACCCGATGGCCACCCGAAACTTCACTGACACCCTGTCCTCCTCCACCTCAAGCGTTGGTTCTTCCAGCAGCGTCAGTTGAGGCTGGCCGGCCTCTGCAGCGATGCTTGAAACTAGAAGCTACGTCACATAAGTCATGAAATGCGTCCATCATCTACCCAAGTGGTAGTCCATGACGTCCCAAGCGTCCCAGTAGAGAGGGACGTCGTCGTAGAGGACGAATTGGTTGCAGGGTAACTCCTTAGACACGACGTCTAGCCACAGTTGCTCATCCGTGCTGAATCGAAGCAAACTCTGTAGCTACATAAGCTAAGACTGACAACAAAATGAGAGCAAGCATTCGGCACCTCAAATCACTAGATCGCATGAGCAGCTGGGTAACTTTTCCGCAGTTGTCAACTGTCGCAGTGAGATATTTGTTCTGCAATTGCACCCCACCATCGTTCAGATGACAGGCGCTTAGCTCCAACTCCAATGGGGACAAGCCGTCAGACAGGAGACAGTTGTCTGCGAGGAGCAATGACATTGGTGGACTTCTGTGCAGTGCTCCATTCATGACGATTTGGCGCTCCCACGGAAGACTGTTGAGGAGGTAGACGCCTAGAGTATGTATTGGTTCGACGCTACACTTGTACATGGATGGGTTGAATGTGTCGGCTTCGATGCACCCATTAACGCCGCTGATCTCGTGATGTGTTTAGTCTTCAATCTTCAAGTTACGGTAGTAAGTGCGAGCACTTTCAGAGTCAGCAAGTCACACTGTTTCGGTTGCTTGTTTGTCACCTTCGTCATTTGTTGCGCTCCAAGCAAGTTTGACTGTCGAGCGGCGACCGTCGTCTAGTTCTCCATCCAGTTCAGAGGCAGTCACTCCCACAGAGCTCAGCGTCTCCTCGTATAGGCGCATGGCGTCATCGTAGACTTCACGGATGGAGCAGCCGGGCAGCACGTCGTGGAACTGATTCTGCAGCACTCGCTTCCACTCGGACTCCAGGCTACAATATAGTTTGTGTGTCCACAACGCAGACAGAACCTTACAACATGCATTCGTCAAATAGTGGCTCCTCGGACGTTCATACAGTACCCCCATCATTGAAATGTAAAATCGTACGCACCTCCTGCTTTTCTGCCCTCTTGTTTTCAAGTGCTCGAATGCTGCAAGCAGCTCAGCGTCTCTCAGCAACCCTTCACACTGCCTGCGAATAATCATGGCAGAGTTCTCTTCACATGAAATTGTCCATTTCACATAACAACTGCACCGATTCCGCCTCTTGAGCCACCCGTGCGTGGTGTAGGTGCCGTTGTGCAGCTCCAGAAAGAGTTCTCCAGTCCATGTCTGCAATCGGTGGCCATCCTCTGAAGCAGCCTGAATCGAGGTTAGAGTGTAGCATTAGCCACGTCGCATACTGTCGTAGACAAGACAGGTGTGAGATCACAAAGGGTGGACCGTGTCAAAGAACTCTTCAGGAGAGGCGCTTTTCAACTTCGGCCAGCCGTCGGCATCGGTCAGTCGGCTCAAGCGCTCCAGATGTTCGGAAGTGGGGCCGCCGCCTACGCATAATCAGCAAGTAAAACTGTGTTGCAAAAAGTCCTTCTTATGCCTATGGGCTGGACCACCTCCATCTCCGTAGCCGTACAAAATGACCGCGCGATTTGAACGCCCCTTATCTTGGAAGTAGTCGCGGGTTTCCAGCGCTTCAACGCTCAGCTACAATTAGGGTTGTCAACAAAAACTCCGAGTTAAAAAACTAAAAACTCTAAAAAACTAATCTTCAGTGTTTTAACAATGGAGGATTAAAAAACTCTTATTAAATAACTAAATTCAAATTAGTCTTTTAACTAAAAAACAAAAAATAACTCGAGGCTAGTTATTTAAATCAGTTAAAAAACTTAAATAACTAAGCTCTAGTTATTTAAACTAGTTATTTAAATTTTAGTTTTTTAACTAGTTATTTAACAATGAAGTTTGGTCAGGCTGCCTATTTTCTGCTATTAAAGTCTTGCATTTCATGGCACATGCTGTACTATTTCGATCATATTGGCACCGTCAGAGTACCATTCAGTGTCCTGACACTATGTACTGAACATTTGACAAGACACAACAGTACATTTCTGGGTCAAGTTTTGCCATACCAGTTAAAAAACTAGTTTTTATTAAAAAACTACTCAAGTTTTTTAATTGTTTGAAATTTAAAAAACTTAAATAACTAAAACCGAGTTTTTTAAATCTGTTAAAAAATTTAAATAACTACCACCTAGTTTTTTAACTGGTTAAAAAACAAAAATTAACTCGTCGGGAGTTTTTGTTGACAACCCTAGCTACAATGACGAATTCCTGGTTTTCCCTTGCAGAAAAAGCACTGACGGATAGCAGTGCTACATACATCTGAGTTATAGATGTTGGCCGGAGGGAAGTGGGTCAAGACTGTCGATCCGTCCAACCCTCTCCACTGGAACGTGTGATGCGGGAAGGTGTTCACAAAGTTCCATCTCATTTTGCGAGTGAAGAAGTATTGAAGTCCCGCGGATTTCATAATTTGCGGTAGCTGGGGAGTGTAGCCGAAGGTGTCTGGCAGCCACATGATCTTGCAGTATCTAAGAGGAACAAAACAGAATCGTCATATGTAAGGTGCAACTGATGACTGATGACACACTGGCACGATATCGCCACACCGTCCAAAGATCCTTCGGAAGGCCCTCTGTCCATAGAGCATCTGCCTGCAGAGAGACTCCCCTGAGGGCAGATTACCGTCCATCTCCACCCACAGACCCCCTACTGGGACCACTGAACCCTCACTGGCTGCCTTCACCACGCGTTGGAAGAGTTTTGGATAATCTTCCTCCAGCCAAATCATCTGTGACATTCGGAGTATACATAGCGACGACAATGCGAACAGCTGATGTCTGAAATCCACCTGCAACGCCTGTGACACGGCGAAGACCATGGGAGGCAGTTTATCGTCGTCTAATAGGCGAAGAACATTGGCGAGGCTGCGAGCCACCTTGCGACGCGTTTCTTCGTAGGGCCACAGCCAGGCGGTGTCTACAAATGGCAGAATATTTCCGAGTATGACCTTTGCCGAAGTGCGAAAATGTTGTGCCTAGAGATACAGTAGAGTGGCAAATGTGAACGGTAGGTACTGCAGATCTCGAACACTTGCCAATGTGGGATTGAGCGACGGCCCATAATGTCATCTGTCTCTGTCCATTCTTCGTGGAGAAGAAGTGTCTGCCCATTGCAGTGGCTGAGTCGAATGCCTCATGGGTGAACCCGCCATTGACTAGCTGGTTGATGACGTCGTTGGCCGTGTGAAGAGCTTGATAACGCCTGCAACAAGGCACGTCACACCGGTTACCGCGCCACAGGGCGTGTTGCCAGAAGTTCATGACGAGGAGTTAGGGTAGGACTGTAGTTATGCGTCGTATCGCTATCAGGGTGTTGTTGACTTCTATCTAGTATCCTGTGTGTCTGCTTCGAAAAGGTGTTGTTTCACCTGTGGTCTTTCTCAGGCAGGTGCTTCCACAGGTCGGCCATCATCTGGAGGTCCACAAGCAAGCCAGCCACCCTCTCATCTCTCCAGTTCAGCTGGCACATTTTTACCTGAAACTGCTTCTGCTCATCGGGAGGATCGATTTGGTCCTCCTTCCCCACTCCCAGACAGCCGTTGCAGGCGACTTCGAGGTAAAATCTGGTAGTGCCATTGGCTAGAAGGGTGGCCAGGTCAATTCTAATGTCGGTGAGGTTGTAGTCGCTGTTGAGAGCTGAAAATGCGCTGTGGAGTACTGTAAGTATATCTGGACAAACTAAACTAAATTAAATTAAATTAAATTAAACTAAACTAAACTAAACTAAACTAAACTAAACTAAACTAAACTAAACTAAACTAAACTAAATTAAATTAAATTAAATTAAATTAAACTAAATTAAATTAAATTAAATTAAATTAAATTAAATTAAATTAAATTAAATTAAATTAAATTAATTAAATTAAATTAAATTAAATTAAATTAAATTAAATTAAATTAAATTAAATTAAATTAAATTAAATTAAATTAAATTAAATTAAATTAAATTAAATTATTATTAAAATAAATTAAATTAAATTAAATTAAACTAATTAAATTTAATTAAATTGAACTAAATTAAATTAAATTTGATTAAATTAATCCGATCCGCAGTAACGATAGACTCACACTGGAGTTCGTTTTCGGCTTCGTCGAAGACTAACACCTCGCAATTGGACTTCCAGCGAAGAACCAGAGATTTGGAGGGTCGCTCTGTCGTCTCTTCTAGCGTAGAAGGAACGTCAGCCGCAACGACCACTTCAAACCAGTGTGTCGACCACGTTGGGCCAACGCTGCTCCCGACCTCGAAGTTCTGCGCTGAAGAAGCGGCGACGAATCGCTTCAGCAGCAGTTTTCACGCCTGTCTGATGCCAACCCTCTCCATCGGCGAACATTCGTCTGGCTTCCTGGAAGCTGGTGGACCTGCAGAGGCCGCAGTCCACGTGGCGCACACTCTCCACCATGATGCTGCCTTTCCCATCCTCCTCGGTTGGACTGTAGAGACGACTGTACAGATTGTTGGCATCCCTGCATTGTTTCTTGTCAGAGAGAAAGTTGCAGAGTCGTTCACTCGTCGCCTTCTCGTTCTTGAACATGGGACTGCTGACGACTAGGCCGTCCATTGTTACAAATGTGTAACGAGTGAGGAAACGCGCACAGATTGTGACAACCGGTAACAGGCACAATTCTTAGATCAGTGTTGTAGATGCACCTTCTTTGTATAGTACGCTCTTCACAGTCGACGACTGGCGCTGTCATGAACTGTTAACCGTCGACTGTTCTGACTGGACTAGGTAGGTACATTTGCACTTATTTTGTGCGCTCAGCACGGCCGGTGATAGTCAGATAGTGTAGTACTTATGTGTCTAGACAGCGCACAGCGAACTGTACGAACAGTGGGTTACGTCAACGCGACCACAAACTAGGAGCACTGTCGATAGATAAGTCGACAGAGGCCAGCATTCTACGTAACTGATTCACCTCAACAATAAGGGGCTGTTTCGCTGGTGTAGTATGTACTTCGAAGTGGCTAAAGCGAAGCACCGAAAAGGTATCATAGGTGCAGTGTCGTTAGCCTGAGCAGTGAGCATGATGCTAATCGAATCTGTTGGATTTGTAAATGTAAGTCTGTCTGTCTGTCTGTCGAACGTTTTCAAGATGACCGTTCCCTTTATCACCAACGGCGCTCATGAATTCAGCCATTGTTACCGCATGCGGCACACCAATAGCGCGTTTTACCCGCGTGTGCGCTTTATACAGATCGTGCCAGGACTCCAACTTGAGCTGATCGGAATTGCTGTGCACAGAAAGTACAAAGAGTGTTCCCGAACGAATGACGTAGCCTGGAGAATTGCGCAAGACATTCCTTCCGTTGTTTCGTCAATTATTCTTTTTGCTCCAAAATGTCTTCCGACGAAGAGAAAGGGTTGCCTGTGGCCGTGGAAAACGGCCTCTCTTTGGAGGATGATAGCTCGAAGAAGCTGTCGAAGAAGGAGCGCAAGAAGTTGAAAGCCAGACAGGAATTCGAGAGAGAGATCAAGGAGATGGGTTAGAATCCCAGAAATTGAGTTCTGCTACGAAACTTTCTAGAACTTCGACTTCGACCCTGGAGGAGCGGAGTGCTATAGTGGAAGAACCCCTTCCCAAGATTTGGGTCCAAGTGCAACTATGCAGGGGCTCCTGTCCTGCACGTATTCCTTGTTTTGTTTCACGGGGCTCATCTCCTTGAGCCTTTGTGAATGCGAGGGAGGAGATTGCACACTTTGCATATCAAAGAACCCTAATAGAACTCTCCACTTCCAATCCCTCCCTGCATAGTTTTGATTGGGGGGGGGGGGGGGGGGGGGGGTTACACCCCCCCCCCCCCCCCCCACCAACGGCCAACAAGAACGAAATTCTTGTTAAACCCCCCTTCCCAGCCGTGATTCCTGCTACCCCCCCCCCCCCCCCTTAAAAATCAGGAAATTTCCCAAAAATCGACCTAAAATTGACAAAAATTTTCGCCTGCGGTGCTATTTCTGAGCAATTTTGAGTCATTTTGGTACAATTTGCTTCATAATTGAGTAAAAAAATGCGTTTTTGTCGACTTTATGGCAATTTTTAGGCTTTTTTTCGCCCGCCCTCAGGCGGGCGACACCATACGAGAGCTCGGCGTGCGTGCGTACGTCCGTTCGTCCGTCCGTCCGTCCGTAACGCTCTCAGATCTCAGCGTTCGAAAGTCGTAGAGCGGAGATCTTGGGCTCTACTGATAGATCTCGACTCACTGATCATTCAGCTAAGAGGTTTGGAAATTCAAAAGTTTGAATTGCGCGCGCTACAGTAAGCTGAAGGTCAAAACGCAAAACGGCTCTAGCTCGCTCGTGTTACGACGTAGAGCGGCAATCGACACGTCATGTGAAAGCTCTCGACGTGCTCTTTCATGCGACTGCAAAAGTTTTTTCGACTACGCAAACACGCACCGCGGAAAACGCCATTCTCGGCATCTTGACGCTAAAATCGCTCTAACGCGCTCAACTTGCGTCGTAGAGAGACGATCTCGAGCTTTTTGGATAGCTCCCGACTCGCTGATCATTTGTTCTCCCATTGGTCGAAACTCAAAAGTTTGAATTTCGCGAGTTACAGTAACCGAAAGGTGCAAAACAGACAACAGATCTAACTCGCTCGTCTTACGTCGTAGAGCGGCAATCGCCACGTCAGGTGAAAGCTCTCGACGTGCTCTTCTATGTGGCAGTAAAACCTTTTCAATTACGCAAACACGCCCCGCGGAAAACGCCATTCGGGGTTTTGACGCTAAGCTGGCTCTAACGCGCTCAACTTGCGTCGTAGAGAGACGATCTCGAGCTTTTTGGATAGCTTCCGACTCACTGATCATTTGTTCTGCTTTGGTCGAAACACAATAGTTTGAATTTCGCGAGTTACAGTAACTTGAAGGTGCAAAAGCACAAAACGGCTCTAACTCGATCGTCTTACGTCGTAGAGTGGCAATCGACACGCCAGGTGAAAGCTCTCGACGTGTTCTTTCATGCGGCTACAAAGGTTTGTTCAATTACGCAAACACGCACCGCGGAAAACGCCATTATCTGGATTTTGACGCTAAGATCGCTCTTTGCTACATGCAGAAGTGCGACACCGTTTGATTGCTCATAGTGCGCTCTTTTGTGCTCTGTCAATTGTTTGCCAAAACTTTTACGAGTTTTTGTCACTTTTTTAAAAGCGTTGCTTGAAAGAGGGATGTTATTGCTCTAAAAGCCAAATCGCGGGCGAAATCAATATTGGTATGCAATACCCTCTTGCGAAGCGGGGGCTCATGAAGCGGAGCATGCGGGCGATGAACTCTCGCACTCTCTGCAGAAAGAACGCAACTCTTTGAAATGTCAGTCAGAATACAAACTCAAGTTTTTAATACCGGAGCTTGTTGGCTATTTTTTGGAGAGCTTCAAGAACAGGATGCTTGTTCTAGTTACCCCCCTCCCCCCAAATCTCGGTCTAACCCCCCCTCCTAACCTCGCGACCAATCGCAACTATGCCTCCCTGTAGCTTTCTCTCACCACAGGCGGCACCGTGGGCACTTCGAATGGCGCAGAAGCAAGCTCTGAAGGCGGCGACGCAGGCGAGAGGGGCGGCATCGGCGGGGCAGGGGCCAAGATAGGCGAGCAGTTCGCCGTCTCCCAACAGGCAAAGACGGAGGCCCAGCTCTCGCAGATGGAGCACGCCGTCGACATCAAGGTACTGTACCGTACTGTAAGAATGGGTACTGTAGCGCTGTGAAAAGGGGGAGTGAGAATGGCTTGTCGCTAGAGCTGCACGTAGGATTTTTTGTCCTATAGTCCATTCAAGAAAGGCGTGCACTGGGTGGTTTTTCGAGTCTGCTGACTTTGTCCTTTGCGAAACCCCAATCAATTATACATCGTTGGATACCGCTGTAGGAGTGTGTTGGCGCGGTGCGTGTTTGGGCATAATCACGCAACACGCACCGGCTTGAGGCGCACATGAAAATTTTGAGGTTTTGCACAGGGTGGGCGATTTTGATAATTTTTGCACCAGTTGTTCCACAAGGTGTTCTCATACAATATTTCAAACTTCAGCGAAATCGATTGGCTACAGCGTTAGTTATAGCCTGCCGCGTGCACCCTACTTTGGCCCAAAATGGCCAAAATCGCCGAAATCGGCCAAGGAGGGTACACTTTTTTAATAACTCAAGAGAGAAATAGTGAAATTTCTTTAAACTTTCTAGGTGTGAACTAGGATCAATTGTCTACACAATGGAACAAACCCCATCTTATTCGGCTGCGACACGCTCGAATACGACTCAATCAAAGAGACCCTACTTTCGGCCGCAACGACGCTTTTCGGCCTGCTGGACGGCTCCGATCTGCAATCCAACCGAAAAGCGTCGTTTCGACCAAAAGTAGGGTCTCTTTGATTGAGGCGTATTCGAGCGTGTCGCAGCCGAATAAGATGGGGTTTGTTCCATTGTGTAGACAATTGATCCTAGTTTAACCATTGAAAGTTTAAAGAAATTTCACCATTTCTCTCTTGAGTTATTAAAAAAGTGTACCCTCTTTGGCCGATTTCGGCGATTTTGGCCATTTTGGGCCAAAGTAGGGTGCACGCGGCAGGCCATAACTAACGCTGTAGCCAACCGATTTCGCTGAAATTTGAAATATGATATGCGAACACCTTTTGGAACAATGGGTGCAAAAATTATCAAAATCGCCCACCCTGTGCGAAAACCCGAAATCTTCATGTGCGCCTCAAACCGGTGCGCGTTGCGTGATTATGCCCAAACACGCACCGCGCCAGCACACTCCTACATCGGTATCCAACGATGTATAATTGATTGGGGTTTCCCAAAGCACAAAGTCTGCAGACTCGAAAAACCACCCAGTGCACGCCTTTCTTGAATGGACTTTAGTAATAACGACGATTTTTGTGTCCAGTCCATACTCGCACCTACATGTAGCTTGTGGTGCCCGCAAAAGTCCATTTTCCCACCTTGTATTTTTCATAGTTTTACAGGTGGAGAACTTCGACATCACCGCCCAGGGTAAGGTGCTGTTCCAGAAGGCGACACTGACCATCGCCTTTGGAAGGCGCTACGGACTCGTGGGGCCCAATGGGTGGGGCTTTGAGATTGCTACTGTAGTTTAGTACAGGGTGTGATAGTCGATCGATCAGTCACGTTTGTGCTTTTGCCTCTCGCTAGTTCGCTACTGACTGAGGATTTGGTAGTTTGTCTGGCCCTACTGTACAGTGTCTGAAACGGACACTATCTGCGGCTTGTGCGTAACCTTGAAGCTCGTTTCGTGTTTTTTTTTTTCAGAATGGGCAAGACCACGCTTCTCAAGCACATTGCCGAGCGCAAGCTGACCATCCCGCCCAACATCGACGTGCTCTACTGCGAGCAGGGTCCGTTCGTACTCTTCTAGCATCTAAAAATTATCGATTTTTGCTCTTTTACACAGAAATCGAGGCTGATTCCACCTCTGCCATCGAGACTGTTCTAAAAGCGGACACGAAGCGACTGGCGCTTCTGCAGGAGGAGGAGGAGCTGACGAAGAAGATTGAGAGTGGAGATAGCGCCGCCACTGAGAGACTCAAAGAGGTAGCGATCAGGGTTACGGCAGTGGAGGAAAGGTTCCAGAGTGCGGTTCCGATTTGTGGACTTTATGTTACAGGGCCTTGCACAGTTTTGTGCATTGGGTAGAGCACAATAAAGAGTGACCTCGAGAAATGGTGTAGTTTTGGGCCTCTGAGCCTACCAAAGTTGAAGTTGAACGATTCTGAATAGTTTTCCAGCGCTTGCGCCCACTCTGCAAAACTCTTCATCCCATCACTTTTCATCTCAGGTGGGCGAGGAGCTTCGGGACATCGGAGCGGACGCGGCGGAACCCAGGGCGCGCCGAATTCTAGCCGGTCTCGGCTTCAGCAAGGAGATGCAGCAACGGCCCGTCGAGAAGTTCAGCGGAGGCTGGAGAATGAGAGTGTCTTTGGCCAGGTACGCACCAATCGATTGTGGCTCTTGCGAATATCACAGCGATGCTGCTTCAATGCATTCGTCAGTGAAGCAAAGTGGTACGGTAATTGTCGCTTTCAGAGCGCTGTTCGTGGAGCCCACTCTGCTGATGTTGGACGAGCCCACGAACCACCTGGATTTGAACGCCGTCATCTGGCTCGATCAGTGAGTCAGTTGAGCTGCTGGGTGATCAAAGAGCATTGGTGTCTACTTGGCTCTGTTGGAGCTTTGTCTGAAGGGGTGTGAACAAGCTCTAGGGTGGGGAGGGTGGGGGGTGGTCAACAAAAGTTGACTGAAGGAAGGGGATTTATGTCTACCGCTCAATCTGCAGTAGAAACCCCCCCCCCCCCCGTGTTTCAGCTACCTGCAGGAGTGGAAGAAGACCCTATTCGTGGTGTCCCACGACCAGGGCTTCGTGGACAACGTCTGCACCGACATCGTCCATTTGAACGACAGGAAACTCGACTACTACAAGGGCAACTACTGTGAGTCGTCTGATGGATGATGACGATGAACAGTGTGGAATGGAGATGCGAGGAATTTATGTTCTGCTTGAAATGATTTTGTTTACTTATGTGAAGGAAAAGCTACATCTCTGGCATGGAATGACCTAACCGGTCGGATTGATTGGCGTTTTGATTGGGGGATTGTTGAGATTTGGCATCCGACATTGGCCCTTGAGCAGTCAAGTTCTGATCTTGTGATGTGATCCGAGCGACTAACTGACATCGATTATCGATTTCTATTACTACAATTGGTTATATTTACCTCTTCCAGCCTCCTTCAAGAAAATGTACGCTCAGAAGCAAAAGGAGCGTCTCAAGGCCTACGAGAACCAGGAGCGCGAGCTGAGAAGTCTGAAAAAGTCCGGTAAATCCGGCAAGCAGGCAACGGAACAAGTCAAGAAGAATCAGCAGACTAAGAAGAAGGGAGGGGCTAGTGGAGGCAAGAAAGAGACTGCTGTGGTGCGCGAATATCGGCTGGTTTTTGTGTTTGCGTAAAATTTGAGAAATTCTGTAAATTGCAGGACGACGAGCCCGAGAAGAAGGAGCTTCTGAGGCGGCCCAAAGAGTACTCGGTCAAGTTCCACTTCCCGGACCCGCCCCAGCTCGGTCCGCCCATACTGGGACTGCACAGTGAGATTGTTCACAAGTTTCTTAGACAAAAGATTGCGGTATACTCGAATCTACGTCTTACTGTTTCTCCAGCGGTCGACTTCGGCTACGAGGGCCAACCGTTGCTGTTCAAGAATCTGGACTTCGGCATCGATATGAACTCCAGAATAGCCATCGTCGGGCCGAACGGCGTGGGAAAGTCCACCTTCTTGAAGCTGCTCAACGGCAAGATTCAGCCGGTGGGTGGCCAATGTTGAAGTGGTGGAATCGATAGAAGCTTGTTTCGACCCTCCCTCCCTCCCTCCCCCCTCTCCCCCCCCTCCTCTCCCTCCCTCTCTTCCCCCATCCCCCCCCCCTCCCACCTCCCCCCCCCCCCCCCCCCCCACCCCCCCCCCCCCCACCCCAACACCCCACCATTTCCCATTTCAGACGAGAGGCGAGTGCCGAATCCACCGGCAGCTGCGGGTCGGCTGGTTCGACCAGCACGCCAACGAAAGCCTCAACGTGGAGCAGACACCCGTCCAGTACTTGATGGTACCGTCTTTGTCTTCTGTTGTTGTTGTCCAATGTTGCCAACGCTTGTTGCCATATGTGTAAAATTGTAGCAAAAGTTCGGTCTCGAGTACGAGAAGGCGCGCAAGAACCTCGGAATGACCGGGTTGGTGTCCCATGCGCACGAGGTCAAGATCAAAGACCTGTCGGGTGGGCAGAAATCCAGAGTGGCCCTGGCCGAGCTCTCGCTCAGCGCCCCCGACATTCTGATCCTCGTGAGTGGTGTGGGGTTACGGTAATTGGAGAATTTGAAAAATATGAAAATTGTTACTTCATAGGACGAGCCCACCAACAACCTAGACATCGAGTCGATCGACGCGTTGGCGGAGGCCATCAACGACTACAAAGGAGGTGACCGAGCTAAGAGTACTGTAGTAGTACTGTAAGTGCTGCGTTGCTTTGCTAGACGCGTGTATGCGTACCGTGGCCCATTGGGTGCCTATGTATGACACACTACAGTAGATAAAACGCGAGTGTACAACGCGCGAATGGCGCATTTACGTGCAATTTGGAGCGTGTAAGATGCCATACTGTATCAACATTCTATTGCGCCACTACAGTAATCCTTCCCTCATCCCCTCTCAGGCGTGATAATGGTGACGCACGACGAGCGTCTGATCCGGGAGACGGAGTGTCAACTGTGGATCGTCGAGGACCAGAACGTGGACGAGATCGACGGCGACTTCGACGACTACAGAAGGGAACTGTTGGAGTCACTGGGAGAAGAATACACCAAGGAGAAAGAAGGGAAGAAGTGAGAAGAAGCAGATGAAGCATGTTTGGGGGGATAGTGACGCGTTTCGTTCGTTGGCTTTCTTGGCGCGCTCGGGTTACGGTAGGCCTTCTTCTTGTGTGTGGAACTGGGAGCGACGCTCGGGCGTCGGTAGAGGCGAGCCTATGCCGACGTCTCCAGGAAGCGGCCAGTTCTCGGTTGCAGAGGTCTCTCTTGCTCTTTCACCACAGTAGTTTGACCGCGCTCTCTTGTCACTGGTGACTCTCGCCCGTTCGTTTTCTTCTTCTTCTCACACTCTGTGATGACGTCTGGTGCGTCTCGGTTGACTCGACTCGAGTGTTGCGCGCGCGCATCTGTCAGAGGTGGCGAGAATAGAGCCTGCGTTGCTGCGTTGACAGCTTCTTGATCGAGTGGTTCTTGGGCCGGTGTTGCGGAGAATGTCCGCCCTGAGTGTACCTACAGTCACACAAGTGTACGCACTCTGCGTTTGCGGTAGAGTGCGCATTGAGGGCGCAGTACTTTCAGAGGGCGCAGCGCGAGGTTTTGACGACGCGACGCGTCCCTCTCCCTGTCATGAAACCGGCCGTGTGTCCCGCAAACGAGGTGCGCGTGATTGTTTGCGCGCGCGCGCACCACTGCCAACTTATCTACTAAACACCTATGTACCACTACTGCTATAGGATGCGACGGAGCGCCGCTACTATAGGAAGCAGCAGCAACTACAGAGGGAGTTAGAGCAACGGCCCGCGGGTAGCGACAGCAGCGTCAGCCGGGCGATACCGATCACGGTGCGTTGTGTACAAAGGTGGAATGTGTGTGTCTGTCGTCGTAGGTGGACTCGCGCGAGATTGTTTGTCCGCCCCAGTCCCGCCTGCCTGCCGTGTCCGCCCAAATTGAATAAAACACCTGCCCTAATTGGAATCCGGAATATCAATGGCCCGCTGACTGATAGACACGCACTACTATCGACTCAATTTGAGGGCCGAACGTTGCACCCTACACTCCCCGGCCTAGAGTCTACTCTGTTATCGCCCTAGGCGGAAATTCCGCATAATAACACCACTGATTGTTGATCCCTATTCATCATAGCATCATAACATGTTGTCAGCCACCGCCCCACCCAACCCCTACCGTAGTCTGCCCAACTGCCTTGGATGGATGGGGGCGATTCAGGTGGACGACAGCTCCCCCGTCAAAGAGAGGAGGGAGGGGCTGGAGGGGGAGACAGGTCCGCCCAACCTCCCTCCCCGACTCACCTGGCAGATGTCCCTTCCGGCAAATAACCGTAACTCGTCGCAGACCATGCTTGCTAGAGTGGGCAGCGCCAGGAGCCTGACGGACTTCAATGGTAAGTGTTATTGGGGGAGAGAGGGAAAGGGGTGGTTCAGCGGTGTGGCAATTCAGTAGCGTTGTGAATGAGTGGTAGGGAGATTGAGAGGGGTGGGCGGGGGAGTAATGAAGGAGTGAGCAAGGGATGTGGAGCGGGCGGAAGAGCGTGTAAAGGCATAGATCGGTCAGTTTTGCTAAAAGGAAATTTATGAGAGATTGTCCATACTTTGACACTTTCTCTCTCCATTCTCATATCTTTTCCTCTATAGGCAAGGAGGCCAACTGGGTCAGCTTCTCTCTGTGTCCCCGACCTCCTCCTTGCTTCCTCTCCGCTGTGGGGGGTCTGCTGGGGACGAGCTCTGCGAAACTGACTCGCAAGAGCAGCGACAACACTCTTAGCTCCTCCGCATCACACCTTTTCAGCTGCAGCTGGCCCGCTTCGGCCTTTGGGTGGGTTACTGCAGTGGAGGAGTTGTGTCATTGTTTTGTGAACGAGCGATAAATTGGATTCTTTCAGCCGCCGTCGGTCGAGCGGCGAGCAGGGCTCGCAGTCGGTCATCGGCGTTCTCAGCAGGAGGTACTACTCCCTGCTGCAGACGCCCACCAGCCCCACCAAGAGCCCCCGCAATGGCAAGGGGGTGCTCATCGTGGAGGAGAACACCACTGAGGTGGATTGCTAGAGAGGACTATTCCTACTCCATCCTCCCCCCCCCCCTCTTCGTCTCTGCCTCCCTCTCCCTCCCTTCCTCCCTTCCTCCCTCCCTCCCTCCCTCCCTCCCTTCTCCCACCCACCCTCACTTCCCTCTCCCCGCCAACTCTATCCCTCTCCAGATCCTCATCGCCAACAACTACGCCTGCCACCTGTTCGGCCTGCACAACATGGGCCTCATCGGCTACCGTATCTCCCAGCTCCTCTGTCCCAAGAGCCCTGTGGAGAAGAAGCTCTCCCTCCCTCCTCCCACTACCCTGGGGCTGCTGCCTCCCCCTCAGATAGACCCCCCATGGAAGAAACTGAGCAGCGTCTCCTCCCCTCCCCTGCACCGACAGAGGAGCTCCATGGACAGCAACTCTCTGTCGCTGCACTTGGATTTGAGAGCAGCGTGCTCTGACACTGAGGAAGAGACTACGCACTTTGGATTCGGCAATGGCTACTCTGACTCGGAAGAGGAACTTGGGAGTAGGAATCTGAGGGAGGGGGTGGCGGGCAAGCCGGCTATTTTGACTGATGAAGAGGAGCTGCTCATGCCCTCCGGGGAGATGGTCTCGAACTTTGGACGCGTGGTGGGTGTACGGTAGAGGAGGGATTTGAGCTATTTTCGTAGTTTTATGGCTCATTTGAACGCGGAGTGTGATGTACTGTCATGAAAGGTGGAGCACGTCGCTTTCTGGTTTCTGATTGGTTCAGCTAAGGCATGTCATGTGGTACTCTCCTCTCGACAAACTCTTTCTGTTGCAAAAGAGTGAAACTGGTTGCGTAACTTCTAAAAGCGGGCGCTGCAGAAGAGTGAGGCTGAAGGTTGCGTAGTAGCTTCTAAAAGCTTTCGCTGTGGCGCATACTTTATGTAGCACCCGTAGTCGTGTGTGGGAATTCTTTAACAATGGAAACGTATTCAGGTGCGCGTCAGAGACAGTTGCGGTCATTTCAAGACAGTCTGCCTATGGGCCCACCCCCTCTATCTCGCGGGGGAGTCCCTGTTGCAGAACCCCAATCAGACCTTCAATTGCGCCGTTGACCCCGAGAGAAACGGTAGCAGCACCGATTATTCGACCTCGAGAGATCGGAAGGAGTCTTCCGGGAGCGACGCGAGCAGCGCACTGGACGCCTCACCCTCCAGGTAGTGATATAGGGTGATGATAATCGGTCTAGCTGTATACCCATTCGCCAAGACTACTGAAGTTTGGCGCTAAAAACGATTTAAAATGCACAACTTTTGCCTCGTACGCAATGAAAACGGTACTTGATTTTGTATCGTTGAGTGATCGCCTTTGTATCGAAGAGTTTTGAGGCCGCTACAAGTCGCGGCTCATCAATCTGCACCTGATATGCGCGTACGACATTGGTACGACTCTTCCTCATAGCTCCTCAAGTTTCCCCTCTTCTATCAGGGAGAAATACAGCAATCCGAGTTATCGTTCGTCTAGGTGACACACTTTAGTATCAGTGTCCCATCCGTGTCTCAGGAAGATCTCGCTGTTCGCCACTCCCCCAGAGGGCCACTTCCACGAGAACGACCACGCCTGTCAGTTGGGAAGATTGGACCACCACCACCACTATCACGAACACCTGAGACAACGGCACAAGCTCTCTATCAGCTTCGGCGCCAGGGAGAGACAGAGGAGGTGGCTTGTGACGCTGGAACCCGCACCTGCACTGGTCGCCACATGCACTCTGGGACCGCAGGTGGGGTTTTGAAAGGGGAAAGTGGAGAGTGTGGAAAATAAACCGCATTTCTTGTCGATTTTGATAATAGGGCCAAAATGCGAAATCGGCTGCGTATACCCAATCAGTCAGTTCTTTGTTTTTTTTGTGGTCTGCTTCACTTGCTCTGCGATTGGATTGCGTAAGTACTGTGTGGGCCAGTCAGAAGAAAGCTTTGAACTTGAGATTCGAAAATTGCCCAATTAATTTTGTTGATTCCTTTGCGTTTCAAGAGTCGAAACCTCCCTTTCTTCAGGGCCGCATCTTCCGCGCCGACGACAGCTGGGCCGAGCTGTTCCACTCTAATGCTAATCACGCAAGACGCAACGGCTCCAACGCTTCCGCAACCATCTTTGGCAATTCGACGAGAGAGGAGGAAGAGGAGGAGGGAGGGAGCTCCTCCGATGGAGGGGGCAGCAGCAGTGTGACTGCGCGCACCCTGGGATGTCATATTTCGGACTATATACCCGCTATTGATCAGAGGACGCTCGACGCAATTGGGCCCAATCAGGAGGTGAGATTTCGTGAACGACTACCAGCTGAAGTTGGTACAGTAACCCGATTTGCACTCGGGCTCCGCGATTTGAAAGTACTTGCCGTCGGCTAAGGATAGGCTGCGTAAGTGAGTAGCTTGTTTCTGCTGTAATTAGATTCAGGGTGTCGTCTCATTTTGCCGCGATCACTGACAAAATGTTTGTCATTGTTTGACGACCCTATTGCATCAGCGCACTGTTGTTGTTGTCAGGTGACCTTGCACGCGTGCGGTCTGCTATCGACGGCCGGCTCGAACGGAAACGGAAATGGGGGCACGACGGGCAACGGGAACGACCACCGGTTTCCTAGACGGGCCAGCTGCGAGAGCAGCTCCTTCCCCGTACGACTACGGGTGGAGAAGTTCTCCCCTGAAGGTACCTACCGTAATCTTGAGTGAATCGCAGCGCACGTTACATAGTCCACGACTTGCAGCGTACCTCTAGCGCTACTGTGGGAGTTATAACGCAATTATGCCTTAGTGCGGCTAGCGCAAAAGACGGTTGTAGCCGAGATTCGCACGTACATGTGACAAATTTGCACTAACCTGGCCTGTCATCTTTTTTGCGCACTAATGTACATACTGTATCACGCTGCACCACAGGCTGCCATGACTCGTCTCTGAGCAAGTACGAGTTGACCGTGACGGCTTTCGAGGCGATTAGTGGTTTGATCGCCGTCAAATCGGACGGTTCCATCCACGCGATCAACGAGAACTTCGCTCTGGAAATGCTCGGCTCGCGCGCCGAGTGCTTGGAAGGGAAGGTGAGATCGTAAATGTGTGTATTTTTGCTTATGTTTGGTGTATTTTGTAAATTTTGCGAGTTACTCCGCACTTCAGCGCCTGACCGATGTGATTCCCCGATTCTACCGTAACCTCAGCTTCACGACGGACGAGGAGACGGAGCTGGCCACTCTGAACGGCCATTCACCGGCCGATGCCACCTCCGCGCGGACGCCCCAGCGGAGGCGTGAGTGATAAGCATGGATAAGCACAAGTGACATGATCAGTCGCATTAGTAGGTAGGATACAGAGGAGAGAGTTTGAAAGTTTATTTGACCACGTTTCGTTCAGCGCCTGGTCGTCTGTCAGGTCTAACGTGAGCTTTCTATAAACCAATCTGTCTCCGTCCCTTCAGCCCCCTCCTCTCCCAATCGCGTCTCCGCCCTTGTGTTCAACCTCAACTCGACGTCGGCCACGGCCAACACCATCGCCGAGGAGTCAGACTTCGAGGAAGGGGAGGAGGAGGAGCTCCATAATCGCGCTGTGGAAGGATTAGAAGAAGACGACGACTTCGAGGACTTCACCGTGCCATTGGCTAATTCGGAGTCGGGGGGCTCCTCCGGTAGAAGCCGAATGGGGGCGCCGGCGGCGCCCCTGTCCACCTCCAAAAGGAGGTCGACGGCCAACTCCACCTCCTCCTCCGGGGGAGAGAGGCCGGTGGAGGGGGAGTTCGAGGGCTTCTGCGTCCACCAAGGGGGCACAGGGCAGAGAATAGGTGAGAATGGAAGGAAGATAACCGTAGATACGCTAATACGCTCCCGTTCAACCTCCTCTCTAGGGAGGGGGTTACTCTTGGAGGGTGGGGCTTATTAGCGAGCGAAGGCATATTAGAGTGCTTTAAGACGCAAGTGGTGTTGGAAAGAGCCCAACTACACATTTGGGCCTTCGAAACGCCGTCTTGCGAAAAGTGACTCTCGGCGCGTTGCAACCAGATTTTCATTAGCTTCTCGTCTTTCTGGAGATCTGTACGAGCGCTCGAGTACAGACCTGCTTCGCTTCAGCCATTCGCTACGCCGCCTGCCAGCAGCCCGTCAAGAATTCGGCCAACCTCACTCTGGTCTGGGTAGTGTACGAGAGACCCGCGTCTCAAGAGGAGTTCGAATTGACGCCAGTTCCGGCGGGGACTGCGTTGTCAACTGGACAGCCGCCGCCGAATTCACCTCTGCAATCTGGAGGACTGGACGACTCCATTGGAGGCATTCAGATGCACTCTTGCAAGGGGGTGGGTTGAATGAGTAGTCTGTCTGTAGCTGTAACCCTCTCGGATGGGACAGGCTAATGTGTGTACGCACTACGCTACCGTACTCATAGGCTCACTGTAGGTATACCTGTGGCTATATTGGTGTGTGTTTATTTCTGTTTCCTTCCAGGCGGCGGAAAAGACCTTCCACCAACTGGAGACGGCCCGCAGGGAGATGGAGAGCGGCACCTACGACGAGAAGTACGAGACGGTGCAGAGCGTGGGCCGAGGCACATTCGCTACCGTCAAGTTGGCCGCCAGGAAGAGCGATGGCCTATTGGTCAGTTGGTTGATATGGTTTTCCATAGTGAAGAAAGAATGATTGCAGTTGTCGGTCCAGACTGCAGAGAAACACTTCCTTTTTGCACAGGTGGTGACAAAGTTCATTCGCAAGGAGAAGGTGCTGAGCGAGAGCTGGATCCCGGCCAAGGGCAAGGGGCGCAGGGTGCCCATCGAGGTCCACCTACTGACCACCCTCTCGCACCCAGGCATCGTCAAGGTTGGTGTATGGTCGTGTATTGTAGTGGTAGTGTCGTGCCTTGATTGGTTTGATTCTATGCTGTTATGCACAGGTGCTGGAGGTGTTCGAGAACGACCTCTACTACCAGATGGTGATGGAGAAGTTCGGCTGCGGCATGGACCTCTTCGAGTTCATCGAGCGCAGACCCAACGTGGACGAGCCCCTGCAGAGCTACCTCTTTCGACAGGTACCAGTGAACCCGTGGAGGGAATCGTCAGTGTTTTGGCCCACCCTGTAGCTTTCAATTCACCCTGTACTCAATTGCCCTTCTTCTGCACAGATCGTGGACGCCGTCCGCTATCTGCACGCGCGGGGCGTCATTCACCGCGACCTCAAAGACGAGAACGTGATCGTGGACAACCGTTTCCACTGCAAGCTCATAGACTTCGGCTCGGCAGCATACTACTCCGAGAGCCACCTATTCGCCACCTTCTGCGGCACCATGGAGTACTGCAGCCCAGAGGTGCTCAGCGGCAACCAGTGAGTGGAAGCTTAGATCGAATTGTGAGCTTCACGCTCAATTCCACCGTAATCCCACTCACTGCAGTTACAAGGGCCCAGAGGTAGAGTGCTGGTCCCTGGGCATCCTCCTGTACACGCTGATCTTCGCAGAGAACCCCTTTCGATCGGCCCAGGAGATCATCGACGGGGAGTTCGAGCTGCCCTTCGAAGTCACCGATGGTGCGTGGAGTCGTTGTGTTAGTGTGACCGACTGATTTGGTGGTCTGGCTAGTGTACTCCGCGCCATTCAGAGCTGCGCGAGCTGATCTACTGGCTTCTGCACTCGGAGCCGAGATTCCGCGCGAGCATCGACGACGTGGCCACCCATCTCTGGGTCAAGCAGGCTGTCAATCCCGAGAGCTACAAGTGGGAGGAAGTGCTGCCCGATTGCAGTGAGTGGAATAGGATCACTCGTGGGTTTATGTGGCCCTAGCATTTTACATGTTTAGGCGCACAAGAAAGACAGCCGCCCATGTATCTGAAAGAGTTCCTGCGTCTCAGCGTCCCTGAAGACACAGAGACACCTCAGCCAAGCTGTTAGTCAAGGACGACTACCATACAGTACACCTGGTCGCGTCTGACGCGCTGCTCCCAATCCAACCCCCCTAGTCGTCGTCGCTGTCACCCATCATATTTTTTGTGTTACTATCTCGCCTCCCTCTGTGTTGTTAGTTTGTGTGTACATTGCACTGCTGTAGTGTAAGGCAGCCTCTAAAGGACTGAAACTTGTCAACGTCCCGCGTGCGCTTTCTCTCTCTCTTTCTCGCTGCTATCGAACTGGCCAAACCTTGCGGCTTGCCTCCACTGTTACGGTGACTTTGTTTGGTCTTCGCTGTATTCTGTCGCTTGCGTTCGCGCTTGTGTTCGTCCCTGTGAAGTTCGTCGCCGTCATGCTCTCTCTTAATCTTCCGCTTTCTGTGTACAAACTTGGCCCTTTTGAATTCATCGATGTGACCGCTTGCCTGTTGAATCTCCCACACTGTTGGAAAATGTTTGTGCAGGACGGTGTTGCCTCTCTCTGGAGAAGGGTATTGTCGCTTGCGGTAGTAGTTGTCGCTCTTTCTGACGAGATACGGTAGGGAGGATAGATGCTAGGATTTGGCAGCGATGTGTGTGACAGACTACTCATGAAACCCGCAATCGATCAAGTGCACAAAGGGCGAGCTTGGTCAGGAGAGGAACCTATGAGGTACGGTATGATAAGAGAAAGTTGCTGTCATGTATTGCGATGATACTTCGTTGACTGACATGTGTATCGTATCTCCAGTCAATGGTAGGCATCTGGTGTACATCTACCTGCCTAAGTAGCTGCTACTTGGCCTGCGGTCGCGCTCTAAACAACGGGTCTGCCGCTTCTCCGCTTCGAAATTATTCGTTATGGACGTGGGGGTAAGTGTGGTCACTTTGTCGTTATGGCTCGTGCGTGTGTGCAGCGAACCGAATAAAGTTGCTGTCGCTCGTGGGTCCACACGGAAGAGAACGGAGTGCATTCACGACGCCGTACATCGAGTGACAGAATCGAACTGTGTTAGATTTGGACAAGTTTTAAGCTGCTTTTGTGACAAGATGCCACCTAAGAAGGGCGCCGCCAAAGGCGGAGGGGGAGACAAGAAAGAAGCGGCTGCTGAGAAGGGAGGCAAGGGAGGAACCGCCGTCAAGGTCTGTTTGGCTGTACTGAAATGACGTTCAAAACATCTGTACTGTGCTGCACATCTGTACTGTGCTGTGCTTCGTGCGCCTACATTACCCTGCGTTGTGTAGGTGCGTCACATTCTGTGCGAGAAGCAGTCGAGGGCTCTAGAAGCCATCGAGAAGCTGAAGGCGGGTCAGAAGTTCAGCGAAGTGGCCGCACAGTACAGCGAGGACAAGGCCAGATCAGGGGTGCGTGGCTGTACTGTAACTGCTGAGCAGCTGTAATTGCGATGTTATACTACTGTGTGTGTGTGTGCTGCACTACTGTATCGTCTTAGCGTATGCTTACAAAGAACGCAAACTTCTCAACTTGTTTCGACTCCAGGGCGATTTGGGCTGGATGACGCGGGGAAGTATGGTGGGTCCCTTTCAAGAGGCCGCCTTCGCCCTGCAGAACAGCAGCGTGGACAAACCCGTGTACACCGACCCTCCTATCAAGACCAAGTTCGGCTACCACGTCATCATGGTCGAAGGGAAGAAGTGACTTTTCAAGATGGAATACCCAACTTGGATGAGAACACGTTATGGCCTAGCGCTTGTTGAAGTCACTACTGTGTGCTGCTGTCGTGCGAAGGAATCGACGCTCAAATGGCCTTCTCAAAACCAACAACGATGTCTCAACAGCGGCGCAAGGAATTCACCTATAGGCGAAACGTCAACACGCTCTCAAAGTGTTCTCACAGCTTCTCTTCCTCTTCTCGAACTCTACTTGCCCTTCTTGGAAGGCAGAATGATGCCGTCATACTGAAAACAATGGGAGTTATGAAGGACAGGGCGGGTACAAATATAGAGGGAACGACCCCCCCCCCCCCCCCCCCCCCCCGACGGTAGCGTTCCGGAAGCCCGCCCCCCCCAATTGCCCAATCTTGGTTCGCGGCAAGGCGGTCTCTCCGAATACAAGCTGTGGAGCAACTGAATCCTTACACAGGGCACCAAATTCTACTGCAGCCAACGAACACATTAGAATGCCAACGCAGTGGCCACTTACAAATTCTCACCCTGCAATTCAAACCGTCTACAAAACCCGATCATATTACTACCATAGTGCCTCCCATAACTACCATATTACTACCGTATACATAAGTACCTTCTGCTGGAACCACTTGATGGTCTCGTCCTTGGTGACCTTGTGGGAGAAGCCGACCTTGTTGTTGCACCGCTTGCGCTCAGCCACCCGATAGCCCGCCCGACCCATCACCACGTAGAAGTCCATGCCGTAGATGCCTAAGCGCGCATTGGACAGAATTTGAACATTGTAGTCAGCCACTCGAAAGATTGTGGAAACACAAAAAGTGTGCGCAATCGACAAACGCAGTCCCATCTACCACAAATCCTTCAATAAGCGCCCTAGGCGCTTAATCTTATACCTCTCTACTGTATGTACGAGTGCTATTGGAGGGCTGGGGCGATTATTCGAGGGGGAGGCGCTTATTGGACGAAGCTGCAAGTGTAGCCGATATTCGCGTATTACATTTATGTATTACATTATGTATTACGTATGTATTACATTATGTATTACGTATTACATTTGATGCGACGCATTCTCATTCCGTAACGATCGTTTAGCTTTGGCATCAGATGAGCGCGCGTCGGTAAAGACGAGCCAAATGAGCAAGGCAGGTACCTAAGCAAGGCAAGTGGCTCACCGATGGCGGGGTCATACTTGATGCCGAGGTCGATGTGCTCCTGGATGCCGTAGCCGAAGTTCCCAGAGTCGCTGAAGTTGTCCTTGTTCAACTCGTACTCCTTCACCTGCAACACGACACGTTTACACACGTGACGCATAGGTTGGTGCGATCGGGGGGGGGGGGGGTGCGATTCACAAGAACCAGCATCCATCTGGTCTGGACGGTTTCCGAATAGCCGAAAAACAGGCCAAATGAGCAAAAAGTGCCAAAAAGTACATTTTCGTTCACTTCTGATACGAAGAGTGTCACAATGACCGTAAAACGTTCAAAATGCCCTCGCGTGAGAAAACACTATGATGGTGAAGTACCGGATGAGTCGAATCCCCTCCCTCCCACCCCCAATCCCACCTTCAGTCCCCTCTCGAGAATCTCCTCTGCCTTCTGGCCGCGAACGGTGCAGTGGACGGCGATCTTCTCGTTGCGCCGAATGCCGAAGGAGCGCAGAGTGTAGCGCGCTGAAATTTCCTCAATTTCACCGATTTCCGCGTAATTATGGCACGATTTTCAGCGCGCACCTTTCGAGAAGACGGGCGTCTGGCCCGTCAACTGCTCGAGCACCTTAGCGGCGCGCGTCAACCTATCTCCCGATTCCCCCACGCAGATGTTGAGGCAGAGTTTGCGGATTCTCAGTTCACGCATCGGGTTGTTGCGCTTCTTCTCCTGGCGCTCCTTGCGCTTCTCCACGGCGGACACCTGCAAAAGCGGCGATGGACAGAAGCAGAGGGTTTCGTAGAACCGACTGGAATTGCTTCCGACCCAAATTCACCCACCGGCATGATGAACAGAGAAGGGTGAACAATTCGCCTTTCCGACAGCAGTTCTCCTCTCACTCGCCCAAAGAACACAACACCTATGGAGCAGTCGAAGAATCCGCTTGCGCACTTGTGATTACGTGCGTTGCTCAGAGCAATATAAACCGAGGCACTGGCACGGCAAAAATTGGTGGAGTATGAATGAACGGTGGGCGTGGCGAAGTTCATTATTCTGCAGTTTTTATACTCCACAACAAGCTGTTTTAAAAAAGTTGAGTTGTTTTATTAATACAGAGTGGTTTGTGATTGTTTTAAAGTGGAAGAGTAAAAGAGTGGATACTTTTGTAAAGTATTTCGAAGCCTTTCCGATATGAAGCGCGCCCGCCCGGAGTCCACTATTCATGCGCTACTTCGGACACGCTCCTTTCTGAGGGGTTCTTGCAGGGCAACATTGGGATCGCCCGGGATTATTTTTTGAGCAAGACACACGCATTTCTGAGCGGTTGTTGCAAGGCAACATTGGAATCGCCCGGGATTAATTTTTTTTGCAGACAAAGTTGTTCGTAAGACAAGGGTTTTAAAAAAACAAAAGTATTTCTTTAGGAATGAGTGTTCAACAACTGCCTCAGCCCTCAACGTAAGCTTTCAAACGGTCGAACGAATGCCGCTCTACAACGTAAGACGAGCGAGTTAGGGCCGATTTGCTGTTTGAACCTTTGGGTTACTGTAGATCGCGATATTCAAACTTATGAGTTTCGACCAATAGAAGAACAAATGATTAGTGAGTCAAGAGCTATCCAGCAACTCAAGACCGTCTCTCTACGACGCACGCTGAGCGAGTTAGAGCGATTTCTATGCTAAAAACGCAAGAATGTCGCTTTTCGTGGTGCGTGTTTGCGTAATTAACACAATTTTTACGCCAAGTGAAAGAGCACGTCGAGACCTTTTAGTTGACCTATCGCACGCCGCTCTACGACGTAAGACGAGCGTGTTAGAACCGTTTTGCATTTTGGACCTTCGGGCTACTGTAGCGCGCGCAATTCAAACTTTTGAATTTCGACTTCTCTTAACGAAATTATCAGTGTGCCGAAACCTATTCAATGAACTCAAGATCGTCTCTCTATGACGGAGTGAGTTAGATAAGTTTTGCGTTTTAAACCTTTGGGTTACTGCAGCTCCCGAAATTCAAACTTTTGAGTTCCGACCAATAGAAGAACAAATGATCAGTGAGTCGAGAGCTATCCAACCAACCCAAGATCGTCTCCGTACGACGCACGCTGAGGGAGTTAGAGCGATTTTTGCGTTGAAAACGCGAGAATGTCGCTTTTCGTGTTGCGTGTTTGCGTAATTAACAAAAGTTTTAATGCCAAACGAAAGCGCACGTCGAGACCTTTAAGTTGACCTATCGCGCGCCGCTCTACGACGTAAGACGAGCGAGTTAGAGCCGTTTTAAGTTTTGACCTTCGGGTTGCTGTAGCGCGCGTAATTCAAACTTTTGAATTTCGAAACCTCTTAGCGCAATTCTCAGTGAGTCGAGACCTATCCACAAAGCCCAAGATCGCCTTCCTACGACTTACCAACGCCGAGATATGAGAGCGTTCCGCACGAACGGACGCACGCACGCACGAAAGGCTCTCGTAGGGGTTCGCCCGGCTGAGGCCGGGCGAAAAAAAGTGTGGAGTATATAGCGATTGTGCGCGAAACGCAGTAATTTTAACCGGATGGCGTTTGCGCGTGAAGCGGCCGATTTGCAAACGGTCTTTTGCGTTGGGTAGGCCTAGTGGGTGGGCAGGGTGGACACCAAACGGGGTCACGCTCCGGGACCCCGTTGGCGGGAAATTCAAAAATTTAAATTTTCAAAGTACTGAAAAATGGGTTGGGCAAGGTAGAACTCGAAAAAGTTGCATATAATGGTATATACTATCTTTTGATATGTTGTAGTACTCGATAGGGCCGAGGGTGCAAAAAAAGAATTGGATCGCTGCGGGACCCATTTTGGCGCCAAATTTGAAAAATTCGCGATTTTTGGTCCTTTTACGACTTTGACGAGCTGCTGTGCGGGCTAGGTAGCAGCTAGAGCGGCGAGACCGCTTTTGTTGCTCCTTCCCAGATGTCCTCTATCGAATGAGCCATGAACGAAGAAAATCGGTCGAAACACAAAGAAGTTATCTTGGTGGAACTTTTTTGACTCCAGGGGCGAAAATTGCGATTATCGCGTTACGGCGTCTGTAGCGCTCGAATGCGTTGCCGAATCGGTTCAAAGGTGGTTTCAAACGATTCTACGTTGAATTCTGGTCCAGAAAAGTGTTTTGGCAAATTTGCAGAGCTACAGTAACCCTGCCGCGTCCATTTGAATATTGGGTGTCGGGTCGACTTTCGCGACATTTTACTCGATTTCGGGGTTTTCGGGGGCGCTGATTACGAATTTGGCATCCGTTCAGTGTTTGGATGTAGTTTTACCATGCGTATGACGAATTTGCATGCTACCGTACACCAAGTACAGAATTTCGGTTCCTGGAGGCCATAGGAAGCTAGGGGTATTGTATGTCGATTCTGGGGTACTTTGGGATGTAGATCACGAATTCGGCTTTACTTTTGCGATTGGGTGTGTCAGGAGGCCACAACAGCAGAGGAGTCACCGTGCATAGGAGTTCAAATTTGTGGAGTATACTGCGTCCCCCGGACGACTTGCCTGGTTGATTTCAAATGCTCAGAAATATATTTTTCAGCAGCATGCAGCTCACAAATTCACCACAAATGGCATGCAACATGTCTGTCACAAATGCGCGCTCGCATTGCAGGGTCTGAGACGCACAGGACGCTTATTGGGTGTCTTACGGAAAGTTCTCCGCTTACCCTACGCTCTTTTGGCTTTGTGGCGGGCGTCGTTTGGGGCAACCTCCTTTACCGACGGCCTCCTCTAGTCGGGTTCGAATAACGGGGATGGATTGAGGGAGATGAAAGAAGCAGCAACAGCTCGTGAATGCATACTTTCAAAGGCATCACCCATACTGCATGCAGTACGTACACGGCAGACACATTCTCCGAAAGGCTAGCATACCTTTAGCTAACCAAACTGTGTGTCCAGTAAGCCCCTTTGCACAAAATGTTTATCCTCTAAGTAAGGAACGAAAAGCAAGAACGTCTGGCTATGCGCTCCTCATGAGTGCATGGACCACGTGCTGGGTTCAGTGCTCCTGACTTCTATATCGGTTGCTCCTATAGACATAAGGTAGGTAGTTCCTTGAAGTCGAGCGCATAGCCAGAACCTCTGTTCAGTTAGTTGAACCTTCGTCCCAGAAGCAGAATTCTCGAATCAGGAAGAAGAAGCTACTATATCGCTAAGCATGTCCTACTTGCGTGGAGTTGTGGCCGTTTTTCTGCTAGCCTTATTCTTCTCCTCCAAATATGGCGTTGTCTCCAAGTCTTGCCTTTACGGAAGCAAGTACAACCACACAGATAAGGATTGGCTCACCACAAACCAAGGAGTATGCTCGGCCTCGCTGGAGCAAAAGGCGCCAGGGAACGAAGAATCGACCGAGTTCGAACTCGGCACCTCATTCTATCACGAATGCACGATAGGGTGCAAACTGACCGGAAAACAGAAGGTACGGGATATGTCCGAAAATTCACCTGCTGTTGCGAAGGCGAGAAGTGCAACCGACGGTACACGAAAGGGGGCGAGGAGCCGATCGCGGCGAAATTCTTCGCATTCATGAACGAAAAGCATCGGAACGAACTTTACTGCTACCACGCAGCGGCACTTTTGAATGCAACGTCCACCCGGCTTCCAGGGCTGTTCCCCTGCCAATCCTGCCAGGTCTATTATCTGAAGTCGGAAGACAAGTGGGCGTACGGATGCTCGCGGAGTTCCTGCGGTGAAGGCGGAAGAGTGGGCTGTTGGTCGTGGGATAACCACACCAGTCTAACGATGTGCTGCTGCCACGACGCCAACGGCTGCAACGGCGCCATCGATCCCAAAGCGATGTTCGCCACGACGACAACCACTGCTCGCACTACGACGACGACCACAACGACGACCAGTTTTCGCACTACGACGACAAACACAACGACCACAACATCCATTACGACGACCACTACCACAACCGCGATGGCCACAACGACCTCCACAACAACCACCACCGCAGCGTCGACGACAAATGCTACAACGATCACAACCTCGACACAACGGGCGGCGACCACTGCCAATAGCTCCACTATCGGAGGCGCCATTGGAGCAGCCACCACTTACAGCAACCACTCAAACACTACGGCAAGCAAGTCGAAGAGCAGCTCTGCAGCAGCACCAACAACTCGCGCAGGTGAGGGAACAAATGTGCTCCATGCTACCTGCTATTGCATGTAGGTGTGCTACAGTGGCGGACCCAGGATTTTCCGATAGGGGGGGGGGGGCACAAAATAAGAAATTTCCCAAAGCGCCGCAGGCAAAAATTTCGCACTTTTAGGCCATTTTAACGTCAAAAATCACCAATATTTGACCTCTGCAACCTGTTAGATACTCTAAATTTAGATACAAACTTGCGCCGCAGGCGACAATTTTTACGTTTTTCGCCTTCCCTGTACAAAAATTTACCTAAGTTGAGCGCCGCAGGCGAAAATTTGGCGATTTTTGGTCCCTAAATGCCAAATTCTCTTACAAAATAGCGCCGCAGGCGAAATTTTTTGATATTCGTGTGTCGTTTAAGAAAATTTTTTCTCAAAGGGCGGACCGTAAGGGGGGGCAGTGCCCCCCTGCCCCCCCCCCCTGGGCCCGCTAGTGGTGTGCTACCCTTCTCAGGAACGTCAACGACTCCTGGTGATACATCCGTTGCGAGAGTTCACTCGGTCGATGTCTTGTCGACTACTACTTTGGGAGAAGCTGAAACTAGAGGCACCACTACGGCAGCTACGACGACGATGGCAAAAACATCCACGAAAGCTGCTGATTCCGGATCTTTAGCGAAGAGCGCTGCTAAGAACGTTCTACCGGTTTTCATTCCCATTATCATTCTCTCCGTCGTGGGCGCCGCTCTCGTTGCCGTCTGCGTCCTTCTCGTCGTCTTCTACCTGCGCTTCCGACGCCTGCGCGAAGAGCTCAAGACGAATCGCCGAAGAAAGCCGGCGTCGACCGCCGACGGCGGTAGAAGCGGCAGTTCGACAAGGAGCGAGACGGCCGAGAGGGTAGATCTGCTGGACGAATTCGCTCCGAAGGAAGAAACGGAAACGCTGGAGTTTGCGACGCTGTCGTCATCGCCGACCCATGGATCGACCGAGTCCACCGATGGCGACGGAGGATTCAAGAAGTAGCATTCAGGAGGAAACGTGATACGAAATTATTATGTAGCGTGAATACGTGCACTTCAGGTGATCTCGTCAGATTTACCGTTGAAACGGCCGTTGTTGTATAGATATTCACAAATGTACAGAGTGGTCGTCTGTTTGGGAATCAGCACTGAACTTCGGCGTGGACTTCATCGTGTTTCTGTTCTGTTTTCCGACTTGACAACCAGCTGCCAATCCGTATTGAATCCTCTCGATAGATTGAAGTCAGGGTAGAAAGTTAGTACATACAATGCGCCATTTCCAATATAGCCGCAAGTTACAATGTTGACGGCACAACGATTCGAAATGTGGCGATTCAATTATTTACAAATTTGAATTTTGAATCTGTTATGCAAATTTAGTTCTTGTTCCAGGTGTGAGATTTCAGAACGTGCAGATACTCGGGCCGCTCTACCAGACTGAAGCGCTGAATTAGTGAACACGGGTAGTGACGCGACGGGCACCGTGTAGGCCTACGTTAGTTTATTCGGTTATGTGCGTAGCAAGGTATAGTGAACTGATTGCTTATCATCGCACTGACATGTCAGTTCACGGAGTCGTTGTGGAGCTCGGTGTACGGTTGTAAGACTCCAATCGAAACTTGCTTTTCCGTCCAATGATCGAGCGTTTGTCGGGTACGGTAATTGTATAGTTCAAACTGCGCTACGACTGTACTGATTCAGAATTCTCGATTCGTGTACAGTTCGGCTCAAGTTTGGCGAATTCGTAGTACGAAACCACTGGGAACGAAACCCTAGCGAATCCGAGTGAGCATGGACGCAGGCGACGCCGGCAACGTTAGCAGCAGTAGCAGTTCGTCCTCCACAGTGGAGCCTTCCATCTACAGCGGAAGCAGCAGCCGGAAGTGGCGTCGGCGGCGAACTTCTGGGGACTCTCCCAATCTTCTGGCGTCGGCGGTGTCCTCAGCCGCTTCTCTGCTCACCTTCGGAGTAGGTGCAAAGGAGAAGACGACGGTGGTCAGGAGGAGGAAGGGAAGCGACGACGACGAGGAGGAGGAGCTCGTGCTCCACAACAGGCCCAAAGGTGCGCTGAGAGAGAGAGAGATGCGGAAGGGGAAATCGTGAGATTTGCAGACAATCTGCGCAGTTCGCCGAAAATTATCTAATGCAAATTGTCAGTGTTTTGATACAAATTGCTAGGCTGGGGGTTACTGAAGTCAAACGTGGATTCGCTGGTGTAGAAACTTTTCAATTGCGGCATTTTGTGAAATTGCGAGTTTTCGATGTCGATAGCTCCCACGCGGTCGTAGTAAATGCTCTCCAACCAACCATTGCAGCCAGCAAGTTGAACCAGCAGAAGTTGTCGTCGTGCCAGCCTTCCTTCCGTCCCGAGCGCATCATACCCTGGATATGGCTTCTGGGCGTCCTCTTCGTTCCCATAGGTGTAGATGTAATGCTTTTTCCGAATTGTATTTTTGAAAAAAGTTTTGAAATAATAACAATTTTACTTCTCTACCCATAGGCACCGTGCTGTGGATCAGCTCCTCCTCAGTGGACGAGAAGAGGGTCGAATACGCCAACTGCACATCCCTCCTACTCTTTGGGGAGGGAGAGGGAGATGATGGACAGGAGAAGGGGATGGAGGAGGAAGGGAAGAGGGGGAGAGAGGTGTGCGCCGAGCGCCTGGAGCGAAGTCCAGGGGCCGACGACTGCAAGTGCCTCGTCTTCTTCGACATCGACGAGGGAGAATTCGAGGTGGTACAGTGCAGGGTGGGAATGAGGATAACCCCACTCACCACCACCCCCCCCCCCCCCCCCCCCCCCCCCCCCCCCCCCCCCCACCGTTTCAGTAAGACACTGTTTTGGCTACCGCCTTTCAACTGTGTTAGCAAACCAGGTATTTGTCCATGGTAAAGCTCTCTCTCTCATAGGTGCAGGCGGGGGGGGGGGGACGGGGGAGGGGAACCCCCCCTCCTGGCCCTGGACCATCAGTGCACGTTTCACTGGTTCACTGGTACCCCCCCACCCCCCCTTTGGCACCCGAAAATCGGAAAAAATCCGGAAATTTCAGACATTTTCTTGTATTTTTCGTAGTTTTTGGTCTTATTCTGTCCAAATTTTTGCCTGCGGCGCTATATTTCGGCTATTTATGCACAAATTAGCGTGTTTTTGCCCAAAATAAGGCCATTTTGGGCACATTTCTGACCATTCTAAATTGACTTTTTTAGGTGCCGGGACCCCCCCCCCCCCCCTCTCGAAAATTTTCCTTAACTAGAACCCCCCCCCTGGCCTCCGGGTGGCCTGCACCTATGCTCTCTCTCTCCCTGTCAGGGCGACGTGTTCTTCTACTACGGACTGTCGGACTTCTACCAGGCGATTCGGCGCTATATGCAGGACAGAAACGATATTCAGTTCTTGGGCAACTCCCTAGACAGCACAGCAGAATGTGAAGTGCTCTTTGAGAGGGAAGTGACTCTAGAGAGCGGAGAGAGGGAGAAGCGCGTCGTTCTGCCATGCGGACTGCTGGCCAACGCCATGTTCAACGGCGAGTAGAGTAGTGCGGACTTGGGACGACGCGCGTCGGTATAGGCGGCGAAGTCAAACTGACTTGACTAAAGCTAAGTTGAAAATACCATGTTGTGGTGGGTAGGTACTTCCGCCTTCATAAGGTGATGGTTTCCTGTACCGACGCGCGTCTTGCTTACATAGGACGATAGTTTTTCTCACAGCGACACTCTTGTCATTCAGACACGTTCACAATCCTCTACTTCGACCTTTCTGTCAACAAGACGTTTGTCGTACCCTTGACCAGACGAGATATTCTTTGGGGTTTTGATCACGGCAGAAAGTACCACAATCCTAAGGGCGATCTCGAGACAGCTTTCGCTGTAAGCGTTTGTAATTTGTGAAATTTGTGGTATTTTGCGTGAATTCAATAGTCGATTTAGGACTACGCCTCGCCGCCCAACTGGCAGGTGCCACTGCACAGACTGGGTGGGTTGAGTGATCGATTGATCATTGATCTAATAAATTAATTTCAATTTCCTAGCAATCGAATTTATCAAAACAGGCGAGAACGACACCAAGGGAAGAGGGGAGAATATGGCGCTGGAAAATGCCGACTTTATCACTTGGATGCGCACGCCTCCATTCGACAAGTCGATTCGACTCTACAGGCATTGATCGATTTTCGCTTATCGATTAGTTTTGAATTGAGAGATGGTAATGTAGGTGGTACGACAGCTCGGACGCTCGCAGTTGGGAGGAATTCGCCCCTCCCGGCCAATTGGCGGAGAGAATTCAGAAAGAGGTAGTGTTACGGTAGTGAGGTCAGTTACCGTACTTCAGTTCAGTGCCAAAGTAACCGTGTGTGGATTTGAGACGCTGTCTTGGGGAAATAATTAGCCGCACGGCGCGAATATTCTTTACGCCAGAATTGTGTCGTACGTAGTCTCTGCCCCACTCTGTACAAAACTTTGCAGGCGTGCAATGTGCTCCAAAAGGTCTATGGGGAAGTCGACTCAAAGCCGGGACGATTGGACGGCCCTTTCCTGCGAAGGGGACACTACGCCGCTCTCATCGACTACAGTAAGAATTTTTGTTGTTTATATTTTTGTGGAAATGTATTTTTCCGGTTCAGACTATCCTGTCGCGTCGTTCAGCGGCGGGAAGGGTCTGGTTCTTACGACCACCAGTTGGATGGGCGCGAAAAACGCGTTTTTGGGTGAGAGACAAAAATTTCAAATTTTGTTGAAAACTTGCAAAAAGTTAACTTTCACTTCAGGAGTCGCCTATGTGGCCGCGGGCGTCGTTTTGCTCGTGTTGGGAGGGATTTTCGCCGGCGTCTATATCTATTATGGCGACAGCCGGTAAGCGTACATGCGTTTTGATTTTGTGCGAGTTTTAAGTTATAAATTTTTTTTCGCGCTTCTAGAACGAAGGATGAAGTCAGCAGGGACCTGGCCGGTGTTGTAGGTTGTATTGACGCCTGGGTGCGTTGACGCCGCGTCAACACACCCCGGGATAAATTGACGCGCGTCAATCTACCCGACCTTATTCCGAGTTGCGTTGACGCCTGCCCTTATTCAACTAGGCGCGTGTTGAAAGCACTCTACCTTCTGCCTTTGCCTCGTTAGCGCAGTAGATAGCTCCATTTGGTTAAGCCTGATTCCACTGAACGCGAAGTAAGCCCCGAAGTAAGAAACAATACCGCGAAGTAGTAAGAAGTAGTGGCTCTCCACTCCTTACTTCGCAGTATTATTTCTTCGGACTTACTTCGCGCTCTGTGTGAAGCAGGCCTTAGTTGTCCCAGTGGCCACGTCAGATTCTACCTTGGCTCAGACCTACAAGCACCGTAGGTGCTGGAGGCGTCATCCCATGAACGCTGGCACGAAACGAATTCTGAAGTGTCACAATGGGCTTCCTCTTCAGTTCAGAGTACTACGTCGAAGGAGACGACACTGGTAAGTAATCGGATCGGCCAAAGTGAGATTGTGTGTTACGTCCTCCTTGGATTTTGAAGGTAGTCACTAGAGGTCTGCAGAATACTAGAGGCTAGCTAGAGAGAGACTCGCTAGAGGTCCGAAACCAGTGCCTTCACTCGATTTCACTGTGTAGTGAAGGCATGAGTAGAGCGGTGCAGCGATAAACGGTGTCATTGTCTGAAATCGGTCTTGGAATTGTTTCATCTGTGCCCACGCTTAGAGGCACAACGAAGCTCTGTAGTCAATCAAGATTGCGCGGCGTCAGCGCACCCGACCTTATTTCGCGTCCCTCCGCGGGAAGGCAGTCTGAGTCCAATTGAATAAGGCGGCCGGCGTCAACGCACCCCGCGATAAGCTCGGGTACGTTGACGCGCGTCAATTTACCAGGCGGGAAAAGTTGACGCGGCGTCAATTTATCCCGGAGTCAATACAACCTACAGCACCGGACGGTGATTCGAATTCGATAGATAGCCTGACTCTGTTTATTGTCTGTCGCCTGCTGTATGTGCATGTGTGTACCTTGTAAGATGTGGATGCGCGTCATAGTGTGATTGACACTGCGCTTACCGTCGCTTGTCTCGCTCCGCTCCCTCCTACGATCGTGTGTATACAGCCTTGAAAGAACCAAGCGGGAAGGGAATACTGCAGAGTGTACGCACAGTACAACAGCACTAGCGGGCGAGCGCAAAACCGAGTTACCGTAGTTGGACCAACTCAACCAAAGCCTGGTCCACTGGGTTTTTTTTGCGTAATATTGGGCGTATTTACGCCCAAAATTTCTGGAATACGCCTAGAAATTTTGACTAGGCGTAAACTTTTACGCCTAGAAATTCAGCTCTGGAAGTCTACCATAGAGGACGTTTTCAGCAGAAGGAGATTATTTTGGAAAAAAATTTCGCCTGCGGCGCTATTTTGAACGATTTCGGTTCATTTCAAGCTCAAAATTTGCTGTTGAAGCGATCCGTGAAGATCTTTTTTTTGGTTTTACCTTCATTTAAGCAGATTTCGTTGCAATCAGTGCAGAATGTAGCGATATTTCGGTTAATTTGGTTACGTTTTTGGACTTGTTTTTCGCTGTAATTTTGCATGTACGACAAAATTTTGGGAAATACGCCTATAATTTTTGGCTAGGCGTACGCCATATGCACCGGCGTTTATACGTTGTGTGCCTCTGGTGCGCGGAATGGACATTGGCAGCCACACGCTTCAAGTTCAAACTAACATCTACCATATTACCACCGTAATATACAAATTCGTGGGGTACTGTGTACGCCCAATTGCCGACCGAAGCGTCTATATAAAGGGCCCAATTCTTCATAACTTCAACTCTTGTCAGAGGGACAAACCCTTGCCCGTCGTCACGGCCGAAAGGTGTAAGCCAAAAGAAAGGCTACCTTCCCCCTCCGAGGTCTCAGTACCCGTTCTGTAAACCCCTTAGGGGAGTTCCAGAAAGCGGTGTTAGGAACCCTAAGATCCTAGGCGCTGCCGCTTTTCTACTGTGTCCGGGAACTATCCTCTGTGCGCTTACCCATTATTGCTACAAGAGCAGGGTAACGGGCAAAAGAAGTCCAAGGCAGTAGATAGTGGCAATCTACTCTACCAAGCTACGGAATCCGACCAACGAGAGGATTACGGCTTCCGTCACGAGAAAGAGAAGTCTTAGTGGACCGAGTAATCGGCTCCGAACCTTATCCTTGCTGTCGCACGGAGTGTTGTCAGTCGACGAACAGATGTGAGGAGACAACGGTAGTGGAATAAGATCTGCAGCTACCGACTGGGTGGCCGACTCCGCTAGGTAATCGGAGGAGAGGTTGGGGTAAAGGCAGCCCTCTCCGTCGAGTTACGGCAGGTAGCGGCTTTGCAGTGGTGACCCGGAAGCGTGAGTCAATCCTTGTCGGATCTGTACGATTAGTGCAGAGCTAACAAGATTGGAGCGCGCATCTTTTGGTTTCACTGTCAAGTCTCTATTGCCTCCTGTGAGAAATAAAACCGTTCTCTTTCAGGAGTCTACATCCACAGTTCGGTTGTCGGACCATTTTGGTACCGAGTGCGTGCTCTCTTTCAGGGCAAGCGACATAACAACCGAACTCATCCTTCGTCAAGCGGATTCGAGACAAGTCGAGCCGGACGCCGACTCTCCTCTCCGCAACGACTCTTCGTGCAGCGAACAGCTGTACCAAACCGTGCACTGTCCTCATAGGGCGTTGATTCGAAATTGTGCGCGTGTGAAACAGGTCACGTTCAGGAATGTCTGCCACGGCTCGCAGGCCTTCGTCGGCCCGCCTTCGAACGCCTGCCTCGGCAACAATTGGCCGCAATTTGCGCGCCGCGCCAGCTTCGGCTTCCGCGACGACGCCGGCCGGGCCACGGGCCCGTTTCACCCAACAACACGCCGACGCGCTTCGCTGTCACTTTGACGGCGGCAACGCCGTTTCGCAAACTGTCAACTGCGGTTTTGTTCAGCGACTAGTCGACACGTTCCCGGGCATAATTGCTCACGGTGCCTCGGCAATCCGGCAGGCTTTGCCGTGAATCAACATGCTCCCGGACGAGGCGGCGTACGTCGAGATGGCTCATAGCTATCTAAGGGAATTGCCGGCGGTAGTAATGGAAGAATCGCCAGATCCCATAGCCCAACGTGAAGCGAAAGTGAAGGATGCTCACACGCATACCTTGTTCGCTTACTTCTGGAATACGTCAAATTGGCCGACGATGGCTCCAACGCTCCGATTGAAGCGTAAACTGTCCGGTTTCATGACATCGTTCCTTCAGAGAAGCGACTTCAGATATACTCCGCCCCCATCGTTCTTCGAGCGGTTCAAGCGCGAGTGGGAGAAGCGAACGGAGGAAGTGCTTCGGGACTACGCCGGCAGTGAGTTTGAGCCGTATCTGACTACGGTCGATCCGACGGCCATACCCAAGCAGTTGCTTCGGGCTGACGAGGACTATATTGCCCAATGTGTGGCTAAATATCCCGTCAACGACGACACTCGTGTGATTTCGTTGGATGGCAAAGTGATGCGTGTGCGTATGCAGCTAGGTTGCTACTTCTACACGGAGGCCGACAAGGACCCCGTGACCCAAGGCGACGTCACAAGGGCAGCGAGTACACTGCCGCCGACCTCGCCGATCGGCAACGGCGGCCAGCAGCAGGGACTGCCGCCGCCAGGAAGCAGAAGTGCCACCCCAGCAGTGGTTCTGCAGCCGAACGTGGCGCAAACGCCACCAGTGGTGCACACGCCGCCGAGGGCTTTACCACCCCACGCGGGACCCACGCCGTCAGTGGGGCAACCGCTAACGCCGGCGCGGCCGGCGACCGCCAGCAACCAGCAGCAAAACACAACTTCCTTTCAGCCGCCCAACCGACAATCACTGTTCGTACAACCCCCAGTTGTGCGACGACCTAGGGAGCAGCAGCAGCTGCCTCCAATCGAAGAATGTTCGCCCCATGGTTCTACAGAATCGCTACATACTTCAGAATTTACTAGGACTTCAGGGCGAGGACAGGGTGACGTAGCGAGTAGACTGCGTCAGTTCCGGCAAAGAACCGGAATGACGGCAGACGAACTTGTCAGTCTCATCACCCAAGACCCTTCGGCGGCGAGAGATTTTCTCGACGCAGTCTCAGACGAAGACACTCAGGGTGGCACCAATCAGCCACCAAATCCCAATGCCAATCGCCCACCGGCGAACGGCCAGCCACAGCCGAGAGTGACACTGTGTCGAGGGATAAACGTGCAAAACGGTTTCAGGAGTACCTTCAATTTAGACAATCGTCGCCGGCAAGACGAACGGCAGCAGCAGCAGCAACAGCCGCCGCCGCCGCCGCCGGCGCAGAACCCACCACCATCAGCCACTGATCCAGGGCTGAACGTGGCGGATAATCGGCGAAATAGGAGATTGCAGGCTCGAGAGAATCAGCGCCGAACGGACCCGGCGACGGCAGCGACACGGCCGCCGTCAACGTTGGCCGGAGCACCAGCGGCTCAGATGACTGACGCCGATAAAGAAAAGGAACAGTTGCAACAGGAACTGGCTTTACAGCAAAGCCAGAATGATGTGTTGCGACGTGAACTGACAATAGCGCGAAATCAACAGCGCTCGGGAGGAAGTTCAGCTTCAGGAAGCCGACCTAGGTCAACCACGCGGGGCGGCGACGGCAACGACGGAGCTTCTGTCGTCTCGTCGGGTACCAGGAGGAAGGTCATCAGGTCTCACAAGGACGATCTCCAACGAGCGATTGATAAGATGGCCCGGGACGCGATCCAGAATGCTTCCACGTACCAGCCTACGTGTGGGGGCAACATGCGAAGTATGCCACAAGTATTGCGTGAGTTTAGCAATGCGTCAGCGGGTTCCCGCTCGACTCGACCTGACGGCGGCTATTCAGAACTGAACCCTAGCTTATTGACACGGGCGGCGCTTACACAAGCGACCGCAGACGACGTCTATTACTGGAATCCCCGCAATCGTGACATGCCAAATCTGTTCACCGAAGTGCGGGAAATTAACCGCAATTATCCTCAGGAAGACGATGGTGGAACAGGGGGACCACCCATTGGCGGCGATAATCGCCCGCCTGCCAAATTCAGCGGCGAGGGCAACGATAGGTACTACGATGACTTCATTCGTGAAGTCATGATGTACTTTTATCAGGTCAACCTCAACCCACGCCACTGGACGGAGAAATTCCATTCGCTGCTGAAGGGACAAGCGGCGATCTACATGGACTCGATTCGAGACGACTATAAATATTTGTGTTTTCAGAGAGCGGTAATTGAATTAGGCAAACGCCTCAATCCGCTTCCAACCGCGGAAGAACTTCAGCTTGAACTTAGTTCCCTCTCGTGGGATGGAACAGCAGACGGCTTAGACAAGCTCGAGCGACAAGTGCGTGACTGCGTCCGCAAAATGCCGGAAGTCCGCACCGGTGTCGGCTCCTGCGAAGAGCAGGGCGCCGCGGCCTTCCTCAGCCGACTACCAACTAGATGGCGTGAAGATATCCGCCGCAATTCTCGGCTGCACCACGTGCGCTCGTACGCCCAGATGGCGCACGAGAAGCTTAAGGAAGTCTCACGCGACGCCGAGCAGGAATATATCAATAAACGAACCCGTGAGGGTCTCGAAAAGATTCGTTCAGATACTTCCAAGAAGGTCGACCCCATCAGCGGCCGTATTGTTCTTCCGAAGGACGTTCGCGAGGAGTACAAGCGAACCGTCAGACCGGGCGAAAATGGCAAGACGACAAAGGACAAGTCGCCGCAACAGTCTAATCGTAAACGTTCAGAGACAGACGGCCGACAGAGATCCCAGAACCAGAGAGGACAAACACGCGGCACTTCGAGAACAACAACCGCGTATCCGGCCGATAGTTACGCGGCCGCTAAGCCATCACGCCAGGCAGCCTATCTGTCGGGAGGCGGCAAAGCCGCGCTCCAAAAGACCTCTAATTCAGGCACTCGACCAGCTCAGGCCACTTCCACGACTACAGTACCTAGGACAATAGGTCCATGCTTTACCTGTGGCGAGGAAGGCCATAGAGCGAGGAACTGTCCAAAAGCACCACAGAATGTGGCTGCTAAAGTGGTATATGCGTCTTCAGATAGCGATTCAGATGTCGACGACGGCGGCATCGCCTACGTCAGCCACGACGACGGGGACTCACAACTGGACGGCGACGGCCAAGCCTCAGGGAACCAGACGACCGCCGAGAACAGCGACGACAGCGATTCTAGCGACGGAGAAGTAAATACCATCACAGTTACAGTATGCAATGTGAGTGAACAGCGCACTCCATTGGTGGGACCGAAGGTTCGGCTCCCCTGTATAGTCGAAGGCGTCATAGTAGACGCCATGTTAGACACAGGTTCATCAGTCTCCATCATGAGCCAAGCCATGTGCAACAAGATCGCGAAAGGCAAGAAGGATCCCGACAAAGAGTGGTGGGACAAAGGCCAGTGGATTCCGCCGAACAAACTTCAGCTGAGGGATTATTCCCATCAGGAGATAAAGGTAACTCATTGGTACCCGGTGCAAATGTGCGTCGCGGGCAAGACGATCGAGGTGCCGATCATTATCAATCCGGCGACCTCTAGTCATGAGGTGCTCTTGGGCACCAACTTCATGAGCCTCATGGGCGCCAGCCTGTGCGTTACAGATCCCCCATTTAGTTGGAGGATGACACCGGCGACCATAACTAAGAAAGCGCTACACCCGACTAAAGATTCAGTTTCAGTCGAGGAAGGAGAAGCGCAGGCGTCACCTACGGTGGCCGCCAGTGAGAAAGACGGTTCAGCCTTCGAGAGGGACAAGCCAAAGCGACGAGCGGACGTCAAGGAGCAACCGACCAGCCGATCGTCCAAATCTTTCTCCCAATCGGTCGATGGTGTTGCCAAGGAAAACCGTAATTTCGTTAAGGCCAAAGTCGAGTCGAAACAAGACTCTTAGCAATACATTGTACTTCGTTCAGTTACGTATTGCTTGGAGCAAGGGGGGGGGGGGGCACAGAGACAGCCAGCCAGTCAGTAGAGACAGTGAACGGTATGAAGAAAGCAGACATTGAATTAAGCTTCCTAGACCGCTGCCATCAGATTATCTTGAAGCGCTTATGGTTCCGAGAGCAACAGAGCTCTTAGACTAGTCTAAAGTCCATTCAAGAAAGGCGTGCACTGGGTAGTCTTTCGAGTCTGCAGACTTTGTGCTTTGCGAAACCCCAATGATTTGTACAGCGTTGGATACCCCTGTCGGAGTGTATTGGCGCGGTGCGTGTTTGGTCATAATCACGCAACACGTACCAGTTTGAGGCGCACATAAAAAATTCGAGGTTTTGTACAGGGTAGGCGATTTTGAAAGTTTTAACACCCAGTTGTACCCCAAGGTGTCCTGATGTCATATTTCAAATTTCAGCAAAACCGGTTGACTACAGCATTAGTTATGGCCTGCCGCGTGCACCCTACTTTGGCCCAAAATGGCCTAAATCGCCGAAATTGGCCTAAAAGGGTTACACTTTTTTAATAACTCAAGAGAGAAATGGTGGAATTTCTTTAAACTTTCTACGTGTGAACTAGGATCAATTGTCTACACGAGGGAATAAATCCCATCTAATTCGGTTGCGACACACTCGAATACGACTCAATCAAAGAGACCCTACTTTTGGCCGAAACGACGCTTTTCGGCCTGTTGGGACAGCCCCCTTCGATCCGCAATCAAGCCGAAAAGCGTCGTTTCGGTCAAAAGTAGGGTCTCTTTGATTAAGTCGTATTTTTCGGAGTATATATTAACCGAATTAGATGGATTTTGATCCATCGTGTAGACAATTGATCCTAGTTCACACGTAAAAAGTTTAAAGAAAATTCACCTTTTCTCTCTTGAGTTATTAAACAAGTGATACGTAACATTCCTTGAGTGTCAGATAGGCACTCCGCGTGATTGTTTTAGCAGATGGGGGCACAGAAACGCGTCGGAGCAGGCTGTACTGACGACGATGAGCGCAGGCTGTACTGACCGCTGACTGTCTATAGCCACTCACAATGCAGAATGCCAGCGGCGCCCCAATTGTACAGGATCTACGCTACACAACGGGGGCTCCCCCGCTGGGCTGAGGCGGCGTCGGTGCTACAGTACGATGCTCCTAGTTACTGGGTTCAATTGCGCGTGCATAGACGTCTTTCTCAGCGCGTCTTATATGGACGGCATACTGTAGGCGCAGCAAAATCAATGGCGGACGGTATTTTCGGAATTTCGCGAAATTTATTCGGCCAAAATCAGGCTAAATGGCACCGGGAGAACGCGAAACAAACAACGGATTCGCTCTCTGCGGCGTCAGAAAGCCCAGACAAAACTGTCAACGCTATTTTGAAAATTCGACTCCAGGACCAAATTTTTGGCCGGCCAGGTGCCGAAAGCAGGGTAAAGGCGTCCAAAATCGCAAAACAAACACCGGATTCGTGTTCAGCGTCCTCGGAAACCCCGAAACAAGTGAAAATTCAATTTTGAAAATTTGACCCCGGGATTCAAAAATTCGGCGCGGCCGGGGTGCGGTACCTCAAAATGGTAAAGACACTTCGTCTAGACCAACTTTTGACGCTGAACACGTTGCAATGGTCAATTTGCCGCTAAAAGCACGCCTTCCGGCCCAAAAATCCATTCAAAGTCGAAAATCCGAATTTTCCGCTCAGACCCGGGACCTTTGTCACCGCAGATCTCCCGAACGGCAAGACCGATCTCGGCGGTTTTGGTCTTGATCGAAAGGCCATAGAAGGCTCTAAGTCAGAAAGAAGAGTTTGCGAGGATCCACCGTCATAAACTCGAGTTACGATTTTTTAAAGGTCGGAAAAAAATTTTAAATTTTGACTTTTCTACAGTACTCCCGCGTCGGACCACCTAGAGAGCCCGTTCCAGTCCCGCTTCGTAGAGGACCTAAAGGCCTATAACATATCCAAAAATCACCAAATTCGATCCACTTTTGCGAAAGTTATGGCGTCTTTTTTTTTTTTTTACTTAGCAAAGATTTGAATTTTTGATTTTTAGCAAAATTCTTCCACCACCGAAATTTTTCACCCCCGAGCACGCTGCGCGTCGTCCTAAGCTATCTTTTAAAGAAAATTTGGCTCCCTAGGTGCTTACTGGTAGCGAGCGCTGCACCCGAACATGCTAACTGTAG